>NJDD01000319.1:88772-164278 GCA_002245505.1 Calephelis nemesis
ATTTATGTATTAAACTAACACACTGTAAAAGTAATATATGTTATTTGCAGTTAAAAAAATATTTTTTTTCTTTATTACAATATTTATGGCAAGACTAGGTATATTCCGGCCTCTAGCCCGGAACATGACGTATAAGTCTAACAACTACTTTATATTCCACTATGGGACACGAAAATGACAAGTATTAATGTAATAGTGGCTGGAATAGGTGATTGAATAGGAATGGTCCTAATCCCGGCAATCTGTTGTATAGCACTTTACTTTAAGCTTACGCTTTGGATGCTAGACAACGATACAACTACAACAAAATAAATAAATACCTTAATAAGCATAATAAACACCCAGACCCGAAAATATAGATATCGCTGGATGTTAGTAAACGATACAAAATACAGTAAAATAAATAAATACTTTAATAAGTATAATAAACACCAAGATCCGGAAATACAGACACCGATGGATGCTAGACAACGATGCAAAATACACCAAAATAAATGAATCCTTATACTATATATTATGGAAATACAGATACCAGACATTTTTTTTAAATACAGACACCGATGGTAATAAATAATTACGGTATTTATTTATTTTGGTATATTTTGTATCGTTGTCTGGTACCATTGTCTGTATTTCCGGGTCTGGGTGTTAAATATAATAATCACCAAGACCCGGAAATACTGCCATCTATGTTCAATCACAGAAATGCAAACCACCATGGTGATTAAAACCCGAGACTCGCAGAATGTGATAGAGCTAAACCTTATACTTACCTTCTCACAACAAGGCACTGTTTTAAAACCTATGTAATTTAAATTTAAAATATCAATTTAGTTGCGTTACCTATATGTATTTAAAGTCACGAAATATGCTTGGAATTCCATGAACAGCCAAGAAAAACTTAACATAAAAAAGCAGGACCCCCTTCGCCTTGAACTTAACTTGAATTCTATGGTATATTATGGTTTCTATTGCCACAAATGTTTCAAACACATTTCTTTAGTCATCTAGCCATGACAAATTAAACCACATAATCGATAAACAAAGCCAGATTCTCTGGCAAGCGCCCTACTGTTCTTTACAACCTCATCATTTCTTTCTTATTATCTAAAAGAAACCACTAAGCGTCACTATTCGGAATTTCGTTGCAAATGAACGATTTACAGCCAAATGTAAGACAGACCCATGGGGACCAAACCACATTTATAAAAATGAAACAATACGTGTTTAGAGTTTTACAGCACCCATATTTCAGTTAAAGGTGTTTTAGAATTGTAAAACGATAATGGAGCTGCCTTGTTTGGCTTGAGCAGAGATTCTCAATCTTTTGTATACTTAATTGCACTTATAGAAAAACGAACAATAACAGCTGCACAATAGAGCAGTATCTGCGGGTTAAGATGATCTTTTCCGTAAAAGATGATTTGAACCTGGTCTAAAGTAATCTGACAAACCATGAATATTGATTATTGTAACTCTTTATAGTTTAATATATTACTACCTGTTTCGGCGAACTTCATTCCTCCCGTTCAGTTTTGTATGGAAAAAACCGAAATGTCGATTTTCCTAGTTTTCACGATGTTGAACGTATAATATATACAATGTGTTCTTTTCCTGGTTCTATGCAATCTCCCTGTAAATTTTTAGCCAAGTCGATTAAGCCGTTATTCACTGCAAATAGTGTAACAAGCACGACTTTCTTTTATATATATATATATATATATATATAGACAAATCATACACTACACACTAACTTAAAAATAAAATACTGAAAAAATGTGACAACTATCCAAGGACATACTTTAAAAGCAACTTTGCTTTTGAGCAAATTATGTAATATTTAGTTTAAAAGATTTTACGACAATCTTTAAAAATTCAAATAAATATAAATATTCATAAATAAATGTTTATGTGGAAATATACCGAAGCTTGTTTTAGCTGTCCATTTTTTTTAATGTTTAAAAAACCTTATTATTTCTAAGAGGTATAGGTCTTATTTATTGGTCTTACTCTATTTCATATCACATTATGTCATGGAAAAAGACCTACGCTATGAAGTTTGGGAAGCAATGGGCTACTTCGTTGCAAGGCTGGACAAAAAGCGCAACACATTCAATAGATTTGGCACGCTTTGCCCGCTGCGGTCGCTGCGCCATTATATCTCGTGATGAATGTGCGGAAGTCGAATCTGAATCCCTTACAACTTAATAATAACGATAAACACCGGTCCCCTATTTAAATAAATGTTTCGCAACATTAACGCGAACGTTTTGGTAAGCTGCGTTTGTATAACGTGGATTAGCGAATGTTTGACAAACTTATTTGATGTGTTGACATTGATTAATTGGTGTTTCAGTAAATATTGCATTGTAAAATAAACAGCATTTCTAGTCCGAGTATACAAAAATTGTAGTTGATTTCTTTTATGACTGAACATAATTCATTTTCTTATCGCTACTCATAAAATATATACATACATACATACACACGTTGGTATATTTATAAATGACTAGCTGACTGGCAAACTTCGTATAGTTAGACTTTAACAGCTACTACATTATATTTGATTTTCTGATAGTAGCGTAGTCTTCCGAATCCATGTAAAACATTCCAAAATCAACAACTACATACCAAACTGTAAATCTAAACCATTCTTGGGTCTCAAAACACACACAAAAAAATTAATCAAAATCACTGTTATATCTTATTTTATCTTTATATAGGTATATGGATTATAAATTTATGTATGATGTAAATTATTTTCTGCGAATCTTATAATCAAAATCGCAGAAAATAAGTTACTGTACAGTTTTTTTTTAATTTAATTAAAAAAATGTCTACTTTTCACAGATTTGCAATATTTTTAAAACGCCATTAAAGATAAAACATATGTTTCTTCTCCATGATCAGTTACTGTTTCTAAATTTAAGTTAAAAAGTATTTTAGTTGTACTAAATTTTGTTTATTTCGCTTTGCTCTGGACACCTATAAAAAAAATCGGGTAACCGTTTATAAGCAAAGTAGTTCATGAAAGACAAAAAGCTCGGTTATGTTACAACCACAAACAAAGACCTTTTATTATCGATAGATATTATCAAATTTGACAGCTACCATTTTAACAAAAACACATGTGTACGTGTGTCAGGTATTAAGCTGCATAACGAAGTTGAGCTAAATTTATTCACTAACGCTTAAGACTTTTGTTGCTTATGGATAGCGTATATAATATGTACTAATTTGTTCACTTAAGAAAGATTAGTTAACAGTGAATTTGCTAATTGTTATGAATAACCGTTAATTGTAAATTTGGAATAGTTTTCAATTTATTATTTCTTTGAAGAATTTGCTACTTCCCCAAAGGAATTATAATTCAGTACTCAAATAAAATTTACTGACAAATTTTAAAATTTAATTCCATTTCAATTTAAGTTTATATTAGCAAAAGTGATATTAACACTCAGAGTTCGTTTTGTAAAAACATTTTAATAGTAGGTATCTATTAAATTTTCTAACACTGTTAGATTTAAAAAAATACTGTTTTGTATTTCTAATACACTTTTCCAATCTACTCGTTACTGCAAGATACACATGTGCAAGATAGGTGCTTTTCTATTAAGGTTGAATTATTAAGAAAGTTTATATGGTCTTGAGAGAATCAAACAAACCTCGAACACCCAACAATATTAATAATTATTTATTGTTAATTCTAAGTGTAAAAAATGCACATAGAACTTATTTTACGCACGTTTTTAAGATACTTGTGAACAATAAGAAACTAACGCAGATGCGGTGCGTACATTAATAATGGTAACGCCGACATTTACCACAATAACCGCTCTGCAATAACAAACACATCTCAGTGATAAATGATAATATTTTATTGCATTCGCCCTCAATACATGACGCTTATGTCTTCATTTTTGCAAACATTGTTTTTTTGAGCAACCAAAAGTGATTTATTTTCAGTTGGCAATAAGGTTGGTTCTTGTTTGTGTTTTTTCTACAGCCGTTAGTAAAATGGGGTACAAATCGCATTGATGGCGCTCAATCGTACGTAGCAAATTGTCGATATACGGAGCAGTCATTAGCGGCACGTTTTTGTCCGCGCGCGGGCGACCGCCACACTGTGCAGGACCGTATTCAGCTTTTAAAACTCACTCATGTACACTTTGTCGGTTTTGTGGAAAAAGTCAACGTTTTGTCCTCAAAGGTGCTTTCAGTTACACCCCGTTGGCTTTCGAGTTTTTGAGATTTTGGGTATAAATATGATTTTGATTTTTCAATTTAGTTTGTGGTTAGTATTAAGATTTGACTTATTGAAAACTGCAACTATGTCTTAATACAGTTGCTGTTTTTTCTGACGACAAGAGACAGGTAATCGCCGCCTATGCGGTCCCATAGATTTTGCTGTTGTTTTCTATCTTATAGCCGGAATCATAGGTCCTGGTCTACAAGCCTACTTTCCAGCATGGAACGTGACAATGGCGTGCTATGATGTTGTGACGACAGGTATAGGTAAAGCGATAGTTTTAATCTAGGCGCTGATTTGTAACATGATCTTTTTGAGAAATTATTAATTAGTAAGTAATTAAGTAGTCTGAGGTCACTAAGAAGTTCTTTAGTTCGATTCCCGTTGCTTCGACTTAATTGTCTACTACTTCTGTAGTAGACGGTACACTCACAAAAATTTAAACCTTATCCTGGCTAAACTTAGCGTAGGTACTTTCAGGAATATCTTTATTAAGAAGTCTTTAAAAGAAGTTATATGAGTAAGTAAGTTATATGAAGTGATTAGAAGTTGTATGAAGAGGTAAAGTGTTAACTATAAAAAAAACGTGCGTGTACAATGGAATTCCGCCAAGTGCCGACGATAGCAAGTATAGATTCTAATTTTTTCAAGTGTTTATGCGATACGAAAATAATTAAAGTTGGGTCTGTCTCGGCTTGGTATGGAAAAGCAGTTACCAAAACCCATTCATGATTGGCCTGTCGCGTAACGGACAAAAAGCGATAGAGAATTCTTCTTTTTGAAGTTTTGAAAACTGTTTCGTAGCTGTTCGTAGTTAGATCCGTTAACAGATCATAATATAAAGAAAACATTCAACAATATGTTATTTCAGCGCTGGGTACCGCTCGCCCACCGGAGGCGATGGCTAATCTCTGTGAAACGGGCTTAACTCTGCTTATCCAAATAGGCGGTCTTTTGAAAGACCATGCTCATACTTCGTTTTCTTTTAAAATGATCAACTTTTTAAAGAACTAAATTCCGCTCAAATACTTTTATTAAAATTGTTTGTTAATGTAGACCAAGAAAAATGCCGACCTAGGTTGTTCAAAAGGGATGATTAAAGATTAAAATGTTCTAAAAATTACTGTAAAATCCTTATTGCATTACATGTTATTACTGTAAGGGGTCTTAAAATATTTAGATATGTATGGTAAAAATAATAGAAGTAAACCGATGCCGCCTATAGTTGCCGACGCTAATAACACGCTTATCCCAAACGTTTAAAAAAAAAAAACTTAAAATAAATCTACATTCCAACCTTCAAAATAATGAGCGACTTTATGAAGATATTGTCGTTTTCAACAAAGTTTAGTAAAAAAAATGTGTAAAATGTCCAATGTATGCTCACATTTGTGAAGTAGGTACAACTAATTAGGTAGGTATACTAAAACTCAGCAAAGATAAAGAAAGAAAAAAATATAGAAATATTAAAATCCATATTTTTGCGTAGGTGAGTACACTTTATGTTATAATAAACTATAACGTTAATTAGTTTACCTCAGACTAGGGTATTTTTTTTGTAATATTTTTAATTTTATATCTACTATTGTGTGTAAGTATATTAGGTATCATCGTGATGCGTAATTTGAAGACAGCAAAAGGTTCCGAAATGGTCCCAAATAAGTTTTATAAACATACTACCAGTGGTTTTTAAATTATCACTAGGTACATAGTATAAGACAAAGTCGCTTCCTCTGTCCCTATGTCCCTTTGTATGCTTAAATATTTAAAACAACGCAATGGATTTTGATGCCGTTTTTTTAATAATATATATAAAGTGATTGAAGAGGAAGGTTTATATGTATATTTCAGAAACATGCGAAGCCGGGGCGGGCCGCTAGTACTTAATAACGCAAAAGAAACTTCGATTTTGATTATGTCAACAAAAACGAAGATTTTTTTATTATCAAGCAAAACTCAAAAACCACTCTTCGGATCATGATAAAATTAATATGGGACCACCTCGAAGTTACCTATCTTTCAAGATACGAACCAACAGAATAGGTTGATTCATGGCTGAGTAACAAACATACAAAAAAAAAATAAAAAAAACATACAGTCGACCTGAGAATCTTTTCCTTTTTTGGTGTCGGATAAAAAAGTGGCTAAAATCTTGAAAATGCGCAGTGAAATGCACAGTGGCACCGACTTTGACCAACAGTTTTTCCGTTGGAATTTCCGTGTCACACAACTGGAGTCTGGAACCGCCACAAACATACAAAATGATTTGATATTACGGTATATTTCTTGTCTGTGGAAGAAGTTGGGAAGCTGAGGAGTGACATACGCTACTTTTTATCACCATATTTAAAACGGTTACTGCAAAATAGCTTTAGTAGGTATTCGTAGGCAACATCTGTTAAGTAAGTACAAAGAGAGATATGGAATAGAAAAGCTGCTGAAAATACGTGTCCATTAATTGAACCATAATCAGACCACCTGATGTTTGTCGACGACTAGACATGTTATTTATGTCGGATCTCTCGTTTAGCAGATCATTATCTAAATCGCTAAAAAGGTCGGAGAATTCCTGGCGGAAATGAAAAAGTGGCATGTTTTGGTTTTGCGAAATTCTTGTTTATAGACTTTTGCGTTATTAGTTTAATTATAGATATTAGATAAGGAGAACAATAAATTATCTAGCCCGCATACGAGATAGATCAATGATTTGGTCTTGTCTTGTTAGACTAAAGAGGCCAGAGGGTAATGGTTGGTTTTGTTGCTCCTCAGACGAGCAAACATAATGCGTTTCGCGGCTACGTTTGTATATATAGGTATGCAGAATGTTTTTAAAGTAAAATTTCTTTATCAACGTGTGATAGAAATTTGCCGTTACATTTTTCTAATACTTTCGTTGACCTCTAGTTACGCTACAAAAAACCACTGTATGTTATCGCTGAATTCGCTTCCTCTGCGAATTTTAAAAATCATACCACAAACAATGTTTTACTGGTTACGTGTGTACACTAATACAAACTTTTTTTTCATATCATGTCTAAATCTGAAATGTTAGTTAACGTCCTTCTATTTTATAGGGTAATTTTAGTAACAAATTTGTGTTTAAAAGTATCTTCATGCCCATATCCCCGAAGGGGTAGGCAGAGGCACAACCAGGGCACCCACGACTAGCCGAAGATACCAAGTCCCACAATGTGATAGGTGGCAAGCCCATCGCCAACCGGGCACATTTAAAATCCCGAGCAACATTTTTTTATTAGAAAATTGGAAAAACCCAATTTTCTTTTTGTTGCCCGACCCGGGATTCGAACCCGGGACCTCATGCAGTCAAGTCCAACAACTGAACCGCTAGACCACAGAGGCTATATAAATATAAAATTATATAGATATAAATTTGTGTTTGATACAATGTATTTAATTTTTTTTGTAATTAAAGTGTTAAATAAATAAAAACATTATTTCCTGCGCCAGAAAAACCCTAATAAGTACCTTTAATAAAACTATACCTATATTCATATAAGTACTTAGAACATAGGTTGGACTTGTAACATTAATTTAAGTAACAAACATATTTATTCTTTTATTACATTTTTTAACATTAAAGTTTTAAATAAATACTTACTCTAAATATTTCCGCCTATAAAATCCTGAACAAAAGTTATATACGACAGCATTAGTTGGCCTTGTATATTTTTTCTGTAAAAGTAAACGACGTTAATGGAGTCGCAGCTCCCAAATTACGTGTTTTTTCCAGCGCCGCCATCCCAGACTAAAACACCAATTATCTGGCCCAGATAACGGCTGAACACAAACACAGTTTGGGCAAACTTGGCGCCGCGTATTGCTAAAAAACGCCACCCACTATGCCTTGTACAAAATCGAGTGAAGTTCCATAGACATTTTATTTATACGTGTAAAAATTGTCACGAGAGAAAATGAATCGATGTAGTCTAAAGTCTAGATTAATTTTTAGGCAGACGAGTTCTGCAAATGCTCGCTCGGATTTAGCACCTTATTTATAACGATTGCCATAATGTGCCATAATTTTCCCGTGTTGGTGCGGGCTCCTTTGCAGAATAGACCATCTGCCTTCCTGCCAGGCACCTCGTAAAAGGCGAACGTAGGCTTACCGTCACTAATACCGGGACATCATACTAGGTGGTAAAGTTTCGCAGCGACTCACCCGGATTGGTACCACCGCCTTGCCTATTCCTGTCGCCATAACGTCATATCGTGTTCTGGTTTGGAGGTTAAGCTATGCTTTTTGTTGCTCGAGGCCTAACATCCAGGCCTCAGGTTGGCAACCCACCATTACCACCTTTGGTGTCTCTAGGCGCTGTGAATATCTTACCATCAGGAAATCCGTCTGCTTGTTTGCCTTCCAATATCATAAACAAAATAAAATAGAATAGAAATACAATGCCGAGCCAAAACGGCACCTATGGCATTTTGGTCATACTTTTTTCACGCGTATCAATATACTCACTTAATTAAAATAAAGTAAAAAACTTGATTAACGGAAAGATAAACATGCTGATGCATGGCTTCATCTCTAGGCAGTGTGAATTTCTTACCATCATGAAATCCGTCTACACCTATGGTATTTATAGGCAACGGTTGTCTCTTACCATCTCGAGAGCCGACTGCTTGGTCGATATCGTATACCAAAATAAGCACTAAATTGAAAAAAAAAACCTATCTTTAATGTACATAGCTAAGAACCGCGTCGATCAGTTCAGTTTTTAAACAAAAATCCTAAACGAAACCTATTAAGACACATACACACAAACACGGCAAACTTACAACACCCGTCTTTTTAAAGTCGGATGTCAAAAATAACATAACGTGGGTAGTACAAGTAACACAGACATCTGACTTCGTTACGATTTCACAAAATATTATAAAAGTGATAATATAAGTAATAATACGTGGTGCCAAAACTTTGGACCCCTTTTTACGAAACTTGTGAGGACGCAGGAGCATAAAACTTGGCACACTTTTGGTTTATGTGTAGGAAAAGTGCAAAACGCTAATATTTTTCAATAATAATGCTTATAAAGTACATTAAATCAATAAATAAAACACTACCATGCATTTGACACACACAAACAAATATATTGATGATAACGATAAAAGATCACAGATGGCGCATTAAATAGTTTGGAAACAAAGTAGTCTTGGTCTTGAGAAATAAAGATGGCGTTCTTATCAATAAGATATTAAAATTTATTATGGTCGAATTTCGACCAATGGGTGACCACTACTTCTATTTCCTATTAACATTATAAATGCGAAAGTTTGTCTGATTTTTTGTTATTCCTTCACGCAAAAACTACTGAAACGATATTCATGTAATTTAGAACATACACAGAGGGTAACTTGGATTAACACATAGGATAGTTTATCCCGAAATAATAATCCTGTGGGACCACGTGCACAACGCCGCGGGCAACAGCTAGGTGCTTATATTTCTTGATCATTATAACTCAACATAACCGTCTCTAAAAGGATCGCCAAATATCAAGTGGAATCGTAAAACACGCGACACTTAGCCAAATGTTCTTATCAACAAACGCACCGCTCGACCTGGGTGGTGCTTTTTTCCTGGCGATATATCACCCTTCAACCAGACAGTGAACGTTGAATCCAGTTTAACACGTGTCTATCTTGTCACCAGGACTTATGATTGGTGATGTCATCACCTAGTTAGAAAGCATCATCAAAATTCTTTGGCACAAGTTAGTCTGCTAACAAGTTACGAAGGCGGACTTAATTCTTTTTTCTCCATGACAAGGTGGTAGAGTTGCACGTATTTTTTATAGTAGGTATTATCGTTCCGTGCTGGAAAGGTGTCCAGTAGATTTGCGCACGTTGCTTAAGATATTCGCTATAAAAATGATACACCAGTAAATTTTATGGCGACCGTTATAATTAAGGTGACGGCTGTTTGTTACCATCAGGAGATCCACCTGCTTGCTGCTTCCAGCTATCTTGTTATCTTATGTTTTAACTTATCTAACATAAAAAATATCTTTGGTAGAGAGAGAGTAAAGCGCAATAAAACTGCGACGTCCGACTCCAACAGTTTCATTTGGTACCTCGTAATATGGGACCACCTCGGAATCACGACAAATCTTTCTAAAAAACCCATCACAATCGATTGTCCCAGTAAGCACGTAGTAGGTAAACATACAAATTAAAAGTAAACATATCTCCTTTATGCAGTCGGTTAAAAATAGGGTTGTGCTTTAAAACTACTTACTTACCTATCAAGCAATGTTTCAACAGAAACGACTAACGACGCAATGAAAACTAACATTGTTACTAACATAAATTACTATATTAAAACCTTTAATTTGGCTACAATTTGTAATAATTATCGTAAAAAATTGAAACGAGGCAATCAAGATATTTGCAGAAAAATTAGCAAATTTGCCTATTCACAGTTTACCTACAAGAAAACTTTAACTATGTTATTAATAAACAAAGACTAAAGTAAGTGAAAAGTTAAGTTTATATTGCAGTCTGTCAAATAAAGGCTATAATACTACATTGAACCTTGGAGTAATTTAGTCTATATTTATTAATAAGAGGTCAAAAGAAAATCAATGACATGGATTTTCATATTAATTATACACAGACTCATGCAAGAGCTTGGGTAAGTAATTCTTGTTACGTGTTGGCAGTTTTTATTTATGAATGAGTGTATTAACCAAAGATTTCTTCAAATATCTATATATTTAGACACCTTTATATAAAAGAAAGTCGTGTTGGTAACACTACTTATACCCAAGAACGGCTGAACTGTTTTGGCTGAAAATAGATAGCTTAAAACCAGGAAACGGACGTGGGGTACTTTTATCTCGTTCAACTGTGGGGAAACTAGGAACATTTGAAGTTTTCCCATACAAACTGAACGAGTGGAACAAAGTTCACCAGAGCAGCTAGTTTACATTGACAAATTGAAAGAGTCTCACCAAAAATGTTAATTTTAAATTCTTGTGTTTCTTGTATCACTTAGATGTTCCCTTATTAACACTTATTTACATTAATGGATGATACTGCCAGCTGAAGAATCTTGTTAAGATAATGTTCCGACTAATTTTAACACAGTAAGTGACGACTTAATAAACATTCCGCCGTCACCATTTATCATACCACCGCGGCGGGCGACCACCATTTGTCGTACCAACCATGCATACGACCAATTAGCCTTTGAGGAAGTCGGGACATCCTTCCCAATTGTTGGGAAACATTAAACGTAGACTTCTTTTTATATGTATTACTAGCTGTCCCGGCGAACTTCGTACCGCCCGTTCAGTTGGTATGAGAAAAATCAAAATGTTATTACGTTTCCGAACAAACAATGCTCTTTCAATATAGTCTATGGCTGTGAATGACATTGTCATTCGTTAAGCGCGTTTCTAAAAATATGCCAAATTAAATGTATATTTTTCAATATTACTGAGAGATTTTCTTAATATTTTTTTCGGTAAAAACCTTCTCCTAATAATGACAAATACAACAAAAAAAGAATTAGTAAAATTGGTCCAGCCATTCACGCGTGATGCCGTGACCAAGGAAAACGGGTTTCATTTATATATATATATATATATATAAGATTATAGTCTTCGAAAGTATGGCTGTTTGCCGATAACGCTTTAACTAAACCGCTGAAACGGGTTTATTGAAATTTGATATGCATATAGTTAGATAAAAGTAAAAAGTAAAGTATTTACATGCTCATATCCCTGAAGGGGTAGGCAGAGGCACCCACGACTAGCCGAAGACACTAAGGCCCACAATGTGATAGGTGGCAAGGCTATATGGCAAGCCAATCGGGCACACATCCCACCCCGGGCAACATTTTTGTTAATTAGAAAATTGTAATTTAAAAAAGAAGTCGTGGGTGCCCTGGTTATGACTCTGCATATCTATTTGGGGATATGGGCGTGAAGATTCTAAAGATACTCTTATTTATTTTGCTGCCCGACCTGAGGATTGCACCCGGGACCTCAAGAAGTCAAGTCCGACGCATGACCGCTAAAGCACAGAAGTGATACAGTATTTGTATAATGCATAAAAATTAACTAATTTGTGTATTGCAATATTTATAAAAAAATTTTTTAAATAGAATATGGAACATCCTACTTTCCAGAACTAAGAGACTCTCCAGTTCCCTTTGAATTAAAACTTGACGACTTGTTAAAATTCTTACAATGAAGAATGGTGGTTGTGCCTCTGCCTACCTCGTCGGGGAATATAGGCGTGAAGTTACTTACTTACTTTTTACTAATACCGTAAAAAGGAAGACTGAATGCCATAGAGCATCTACCAATCAGACAGCAGGCAGAGTCGAGATGACGGTGAGGGTGCAAAATTATATCATAGTATGATAAATGAATTCGAAAAAGGAAAACATTACTTTTAATTATTATTAATGTATATTTTAATAGAAATATACAATCTTAACTTCACTGCATAGAATAAAACAATGTCGCTTCCTCTGTCCCTATGCTCCTTTGTTTGCTTAAATCTTTAAAACTCTGCAACGGATTTTGATGCAGCTTTTTTAATAGAAAAAGTGATTGAAGAGGAAGGTTTATATGTATATTTCATAACCGTGCGAAGCCGGGCCGCAAGTCATTTATAAATTCAACGAGGTCACATTAGACATTTTTGACGAACTTTGAAATTCTTAATAAATATAAATCTCGTGTCACAATGTTTGTCCTCAATGGACTCCTAAACCACTTAACCGATTATAATAAAATTCGCACACCATGTGCAGTTCGATCCAACTTAAAAGATAGTCAAACTCAAACTATAGTCGCAATTTTAATTTATTGCTAATTATTTGTCTGTTATTATTTGACAGGCACAATTATCTGTTAAGTCCAAATGATTCTAAAATATGTCGATGCCTTTCGACTGGGTTGAGTAAGTAATCAATAGCTGGCGATGTTATGGTAAATCTACGAACGTGTCATATTGTTTATCATAATGTAATTTATCAAAAACTTTAGCCACAGCAACGCGTGGCCGGGTCAGCTAGAACATTTATGTATATGATCTAAAGTGTTAACATTTAAAAAAATTTTGCCTCTAAGCTTTAACTTTAAAGCTATGCCGATATGATCAATCGATCGTATCAAAAACGACATAATATAAGCCCCTAAAATTAATAACCGACCGAAAATATCTCACACTAAGTTTCTTTTACAGAATGAAGTAAGTCATATTTTATCACACGATAAAAACATCATCAAACACGTAAAGCTGGATCAAAAGCTACTACGAACCATTTAACCCTACACTTTCAGTGAGGCTTGGGATCACTTTGAACATAATTGGCCCCTATTACTGTCCAATTTCATACGATAAAAGTAAAAAAATATCACTCTCTTGATATTTTTAGTTTATCACGCTTATATTACTATTTTTGGAGGATGATATTTAACGTAACACCTACTGGGATCGCCTCTGAGGTTCATCGCGTCGGACTTAACTTCTTGAGGTCCCGGGTTCGCTTCCCGGGTCGAGCGACAAAAAAAATGTGTTTTCAATGTTGTAATAAAAATAACGCTGTCCGGAATTGGATATGTCCGTTGGCGATAGGCTTGCCACGTATCATCACATTGTGGGACTCAGTGTCTTCGGCTGGTCGTGAATTATGCCTACCTCTTTGAGGATATGGGAGTGAAGATACTCCAACCTACTAGGCTTAGGGACTACAAATCAATAAAACACAAATGGTTCGTTATATTAGTGTAGGTATTTTTAACCACGACGGAAAAACAGGGGCGTTAGAAATTTGACGTTTGCGTGCTTGTCTGTTGCATGATAAGTCCTAAACGAAGGGATCGATTGCAATGCGGCTTTTTTCATTTGAAACATGAAACTAGTCGCATAGCAATCGGTCCCTGACGTCATCGGAAAATATAGATATGTAAATTATAGATAGGTTTTATTGAGGGTAATTGAAAAAAAGTTTGTGGTTATTATAAGAATCAAAATGTAACTGGAGCAGGGCTTTATAGTGGCCTGAGTCCTATAGGCCATATTTTTAATTACTAATAGCTTAGTATCTTAGAACCTTACTTCACCTGGTAGAAAGTAAGGTTCAAGAGTTGTTTTGGGTGGGCCAAGAACCAACATTCAAAATTTAAGTATCATATCTTTATCTTTATATTTAGTAAATGCATATCACATGAGTTTATTATGTATTAGTATCGTCGACTTACACTAAAGAGAATATAATCACTAAGTTTTAACAAACACCGATGACAAAATCATATACAGGGTTATTGGTAACTTTCGCATAACCTTTCTAAGGCGGCTTTTGTACATCAAAAGCAACAACTGTTGTTCAAAACGAATACAATTAAATATTAAAAGTTCATCTTCCTCTGACAAAATGTATGGAGAACCAAACTCTTTTTTCGCCATTTTCTAAGAGTTGTAGAACAAAAGTTGTTGCTTTTGATGTACTTAAACCGACCTAGATGCGTTAGTTACAAGTAACCCTGCAATTTGCTTACTTTAGGGTTAGATTCAATTTGTGCAAATTGTCCAGCAATATTTATTTAATTTATTTAATATAATAATATAATAATAATATCCCTGGACATATTACACAAATTAAATCTAACCCCAAAGTATGCAAATTAAATGCTTGTGTTGTGAACGTAAGTCAACGATACCAATACATAGAATTACTTAAATAAATACCAGAATAAATTTAACAAACACCCAGACCCGGAAATGCAGACATCTAAATGTTCATCACACAAACGCCTGTCCCCGTCGGGAATCGAACCCGAGCCTCGCAGTTGGTCGGCGTAGTTAGGCTAGTATGCTAGCCATTCGATGAACGAGGCGGTCAACGTTTATAGTTTTTTCATTACATTATTGAAAAAAATATACTATTATTAGCTAAACAAAAAATCTTTAAGATCTTACATTTTTGAAAAATATTACAATTGACATTGAACAAAAACCGCAATATTTATTAATCGGATGTATTTAAAGAATTTCCTCATATGTGCCGACGACGTGTGAGTTATTTACTTGCAAAGTAAATGCAACCTTCTTCCATAGTGATAGAGTAGGAAATTGAATAGAGGAACAGTAACCAGGGTGTCAGGGAGCTAATGAGGCTATCTGCATCAGCGACTGTGAGGCATCAAGCGGGGATTCTTACAAATTGCCAACGTGCAATGCGAGGAAGTCGGTCTCCTAATGATTCTAAAACCTCACCTGCTTCTAGATACGTGTGTGTGGTTCTAATGTTCTAATATTGCCTTGGTTCCGTTAGTAGAGTTTGCATATATAGATCAACTTATTAGTTGTTTATAGTGCGTTACTTATTAAAGTTCCTCATAAAAGTACTCATTTGAAAAAAAAAACTTTTTTTTGTTATTTTCCCAAATGTTAACATAAGCAAGAAAAAAAATGTATTGTAAAGAGTTATTTACATTTTGAGTTCGACAGAAGTGATTATTTATTCGTATTTTTTACTTCACATATTAAAAGTATTATCGATTCTGGATTGTCCCTTAAAATTTGGCGGGTTATTTGAATGCAACACGTATTTAAAAAAATGTTAAGTTATTTCGAATCAAGAAAAAGATTTCACCAGAAAAAATGTCTTAAGTTTAAAATTTAGCAGGCTTTTTAAAGCCACAGTTGACCGCAATTATATTACAGAATTTTAAAGAGATACAGTTTAGTGAACATCTCTTTTATATCTATATTTTCAAAAAGTTCTCAAAGAACAACTAAAATTTCAACCTCTTCTATGAACTCAACTTTAGCTAATATCTAGACTTTAACTAAAAAGTTTATCATAATAAAGATCTTTCATAAAAAACATACCCCGATTTTAAGTTACAGATCTTTTGCCACAAAATGGCACTTAACATTTCAATCAACAAACGGTCGCGTTGACATCTTCAGAGATGTCGAAAATTGCAAGAGATTACATAATTAAGTGGATCAAGTGAAGGGTCTGACAATGTGGGTGGTGGTTCTGTTCCCGAGCCCAGCCCCAATTAGTGACGGCTTCAGCAATAGATGCCGATAACGGATTACTGAGGGGGCCGCTGAGAACTTGGTGTGGTCTAAGGAAAAGCGATTTTATTATATTATAATATTTTTTTACTATTATCACTAGTATACTTACTTTTGCTCGAGACCTAAGATCCCGGCCTCTGGTTGGCAACGCACCATTACCGCCTTTGGTGTCTATAGCCGGCGTGAATTTCTTACCATCAGGAAGTTCATCTGCTTGTTTGCCTTCCAATATCATAAAAAAAGTAAATACGAATTTTTGTTTCGAATATTACGAATTTGAAAATGTGATGCGATTATAGAATCAACGAATTTAAATAAAATTTAGAGCAGAGATGAAATCATTAGAGATAGAGGAAGGAAAAGTAATAATTACTAACACAAAACTGTGATATACACGTTGTTTGGAGTTAACACTTGTACTTATCCACTGTATACTTTATTTAACACTTTCTGCTACTTTCTAGCCAACCGGTTTCACTGTTTACAGCATCATCAGGGCTTTGAAACTAAAGATAAAAAGGACTTTTTTGATTTAACGTTCAATACCTATTTGGCTAGATGTTACTGACGGTACCCATATATTAAAACGTTAACAGTAAACAAACCACAACAAAGTTATACCACAGCAATTCTATTTCCCCAAAAATAGGGATTGCAGTTACATTGTAAAATGTCATTATATTAAAAAATAAAATAAAATTATATGTCAATTTATAGAAAAAATCAATATAGAAAAAATAAATTAAAAAAATTAAAAAATATAAATGATGTCAAACGATATAAACTGTCAGAATATCGATACATGAGAATACCAAAAATTGTGAGATTAACTTATATATCCATATTTGGCATCGGTATAATCATGTTAATGGTTAAAATATAAACATTTATTGTTCACAAAAATGTCGTTTGCAAATTATTTTAGAAATTGCGCCTAATGTTTTGTTTCAGTCAGTTAACGATTATAAACTTTATTGTAAACACAGATAAAATAAAAATAACTATGTCAGAGACAGCCTGTACAGAATGACTCTACCACATAAGAACAAATAAAAAGCTATTTCAAACGATTTTTATTCTTGCGAATTATTCCCGCTAAAGTGTGTGACTTGAACATTACTCAATGTAAGGACAGCGGTGTAGTCTTTTGAGACCGTTCATGTATGAAAATATACACTCATAAAGTCTTAGACAAAATACAGCAAAATGGCGAAGTTTACGCCACGTTAGATTCTATTTGTTGTCGCCCGGTACCTTTGTTGATAGAAGTTTATTTTTTACATTTAAGGATCCTAAAGTAACGAAAGTTGTTATATTTCCGGGTTACTTAACAGAAATTTAAGAAAAACTTTATTATGTCAATATTTAAGCATAATGTTGTTTTTCCTATTTCTTAAATAGTTAAGTTAGTTAGTTACAAAAGATTTTTGCTGGCGAACTGATAATAATCTTAAAATTAAAAATGTTTAATAAATCCCCTACAAAACCTTTACGAAATGTAGCCCAGAACCAGCTCGATCACGTTAGCTTTTAAACAAAAAGATCCAAATCGAAATCAGTTAATCCGTTTAAAAGTTATGATGTCAAAGGCAGACACACACACACGCACGCACGCACGCACGCACGCACTCACACACACACACACACACACACACACACACACACACACACACACAGTAAAACGTCGAAGTTATAACACACTCATTTTCCATGGATGTTAATAATTAGGTTAGGTAATAATAATAAACATAATTTTATAACAATCTGATTTTTTTAGCAGACAAATTAACAAAATCACAAACAAATCTGTAACATTAACCACCATACAACCTTTCCTACTTTCTAATGAGCAGAAATGTACATAGTATTAAACAAAAGAGCTTCCTCTGTCCCTATGTCCCTTTGTAAGCTTAAATTTTTAAAACTAAGTAACGGATTTTTTTTAAAATAAAGTAATTGAAGAGGAAGGTTTATTTCATAATATATAAATTTCATAAACGCGCGAAGCCGGGACGGCCGTTAGTTATATAATAGAGGCTGGTTATGTTTCATTGAATTATGTATCGAATTATTGTATTAAAGCGCAGCAAAACTGCAAAAAAAACCGACTTCGACTTCATAAATTAGTATCCAGATGATTACACAAAAAAATAGTTTTCCTTATTGACCTCTGTACTGTTTAGTCTTTTGGTGCATAATAAAGCAAATCCGTCAGTCAGTCTCTTTGGTTCTCTGACAACACTACAAAGAACTACAAAGAATCGACAAAATTTTCTTACAGGCTCCATTAAATGTCATATTTCATAATTGGCAATTATTATTGTAATAGGTAATTTTAGTACCTATAGTAAAACTGCAAGAAACTGCCTTCTCTTACAAAAACACAAAAAAGTGAGTAAACCAAGGAGGTTTCCCTGGGATTCCATTATCTGATCCAGATTTTGTGATAGTGGGATCGGAAGCTACAAGGACAACGCTTTTTGGACTAAAAAAATAATTTTTAAAATCAATTCTTAACGGAGATATCGATATCGATTAATTATCAATGTAGAAAGAACATGTAGGCAAAATTATGAAGTCAAAGATACGCGTATAACCTCCTCTGTTTGGAAGTCGGTTAAAAAGTTCATTCTTGAAAAAAATAGACGAGTGAATCCACGGTTTACAGCTAGTGTAGTAAAACTATTATGAATACAAAAGTGATTTGAAGCATATGGCGGGTAGTCGCGTCCCCTCGCGAAGGGAGTTCAGGAGTGTCGGGTGAGATCCTTACGAGGGTAATGAGACTTCCTCTGTAATTGGCCAGGTTTGTTCTACCTTCATCTATGCCCTACCTTATTTTATGGTGTTAGCGTTGACTACATAAGGTCCTATGTTCAATTCCCGTGTAGGGCAAGTGTTTTTCAACTTTCTATTAAAGTTAACCTGTATTGGTTAAGTGCCCAGTTTAACTCTAAGTACGCCTTAGGTTTGCCACCAGTCGCATTGTGGGACCTGTCGTATTTGGCTAGTCGTGGGTGCCCTGTTGTATTTCTGCCAACCTTTTTGGGGCTATGAGCTTTAATTGAATACTCAAAATAATATTTAGATAATATGAAACAAATCTTAGGATTTAAGCCCCGCACCTTTTCTTTGTTTTCGCTAACGATGCTACTTATGGTTAATGTTAAGCGATTTTTTGATAAATTTTCAAACCCGTTAATTTAAAAAAAGTATTAATTTAATTTAATATTTAAGTAAATATTTATTCAAGTATCTTTACGCTTATATTCCTGAATGTATAGACAGAGGCAGAACCAGGACACCCAATAGTAGCCAAAAACACTAAGTACTAAGTCCCACAATGTGATAGGTGGCAACCCTATCGCCAATCGGGCACATAACCAAACCCAGCGTTACTTTTATTAAAAAATTGAAGATGTAATTTTTTTTTGTTGCCCGACTCGGGGATCGAATCCGGGACCTTAAGAAGTTAAGTCCGACGCCGGACCGCTAGGCAATAAAAATATTAGCTCCAATAGGTGATGAAAGTTTGTACGAAAATCATCGTCATCATCATCAGCCGGAGGACGTCAACTGCTGGACACAGGCCTCCCCCAAAGAGCGCCACAATTCACGGTCACCAGCCGCTTGTAACCAGCGACTCCCCGCGACTTTGACTAGATCATCAGTTCAGCGGGTGTGACGTCGTCCAACACTACGTCCTCCGGTGCGGGGCCGCCACTCGAGAACCTTTCTTCCCCAGCGGTGATCAGTTCTGCGAGCAAAGTGGCCTTGCCCATTGCCACTTCAGCTTCAGCTCTGAACTATGTCGCTTACTCTCGTTTTCTTGCGGATCACCGAATTACGGATCATATCTCGCAGAGAAACACCGAGCATAGTTCACTCTATAGCGCGCTGATCAACCATGAGCAGCACCTCAAAAATGCTAAATTTAAAATGTATTCAGGTTTTCCTTTTTCACAAATATTCTTAGTACAAAGTAAAAAGGGGACGTTATGATGTGCTCTACAATCATTATTAAAGGGCGTCATTTTCGGCCACCTTTCATTTTAGTAATTTTCGGTCACCTCACAAGTATTATTCACCTACAAACTTACCACCCATTTACCATCATCCCGAGTCTCATAAAACTCAAACATTAAAAAATATTTACGATTTCCTTATGATGTAAATAAAGTTTTTTGCTGAGAATCGAACTCCAAACAAGGTTCCGCATGACCGCAACAGAAGCGTTACCACATGGACAGACAGACATGTGTTTTGTATTAGTTGTGACAGATATGTCGTAATTGATACGTGTAGGAGTTTAGTTTTCTTTGTAAAGCCGAATTCATGACCTCCCAAATACCAGAATGAGGTAGAAGACAAGAGATTTTGCTAACACGAGAACTTAAATCCAGATCATTTGTTTTTTTATGATAATGGAAGGCAAACAAGCAGACGGATTTCCTGATGGTAAGAACTACACTTCGCCTAGAGACACCAAAGATGGTAATGGTGAGTGGTTTACCTGAGGCCTAGATCAAAAATAAGTTTACCCGTTACATTACCCTCGAAACCCGAACACGTCAACGGTAAGCATTTACGTTATGGCGGCAGAAATAGGGAGGCGGTGGTACTAATCCTTAAGTAAGTCGCCGCGAAACTCTACCTACCTGTTTGTGATAAGGTGTTAATCTGGATACTAAAACAAATATCAACAGTGATATTTCTATCTACAGTATTTCTTATTGAATAGGTCATATACAATTATTGTTATATGTATGAATTATCATAATAGTTAAAATATGTTTTATTGTTGACAAACATCTATGTATATCCCAAACTTACTCGTATGAATTACTTACTTTGGGGATAAGATATCGAGATATAGTTGAGATAGCATAATTTAAAAAAAAAACGACGGGTTGCACTCCGGGAGTGCCGGCAGAAGTGAAAACTTGAATATTAACGTTGTGCATTTTTGATATTTGGGAATGGTTAGGACATAATTTTGCAGGAATTGCTTTAATTATCAGTATGAATGTACTGTCAATTATGTGGTAGAATACAATAATCATTTATTGCGGCGTCGCACACAAACACGACAACACGAACATTCGCGCAATCGCCCTGCGTCGTCGACCTGACGCGAGTTTAAAAGTTTTTACCCATTCCAAAAAAAGTGCGCAACGCCGCTAAATAGTTTTGACTTCAAAAAAATGTAAATAAACAATTATATTTTAATGGAATGTTATGTTTATGACTGATTTATTAGAATGTAGGTATTTTTACTTTCCTATTACATAAGCCAGATTTTCTAAAGCTATGAAATAGACCTTCGCCTAGAGAGACTTACGATGGGTAGTTATTTGAAGATTTAAGCGGATTGTGTTAATACACTAACTGATTACCATAAACCAAACTCCAAACTGTAATACTGCAACGGCGAGCACTGACATTGAGATGGAAAACAAACAAAGCGACATGTCATCACGGGCGTATCGTTGAAGGACTCTAATACGTAGTTCGACAAGTGTAGTGGAATAATTCAATAATTTCAAAAGTAACTTGGCTGTGGCTACTGCCGCGTGTCAAGTTTTCGCTATTGGACCAAGATTTTAGTTATTAAAAAGTAATTTCACGCTCATATCCCCCAAGAGGAAGGCAGAGGCACAACCAGGGCACCCACGACTTGCCGAAGACACTAAGTCCCACAATGTGATAGGTGGTAAGCCTATCGCCAATCGGTCACAAATCCAATTCCGAGCAACGTTTTTTTATCAGAAAATTGGAAAAACCCAATTTAATTTTTGTTGCCCGACCAGGGATTCGAATCCGGGAGCTCTTGCAGTCAAGTCCAACAAATGAACCGCTAGACCGCAGAGGCGAATTTTAGTTATAAAAAGTTTTCACTTCCCAAACAGTAAATAATATTTAATTATAGTAAAGTAATAGTTGTTATCAGTGCGTGATAACAGCTGCACCAAACAATAGGAAAAGTTGTAATGAAATTCGGGCCAAGTTAAAATTGGTATGCAATTATATGAGTAGATTATTATGTTACTACGATACAGTCGGAAGGCTTATTAGTGCGGATGACGGGCTGTTCTTATACACATAGAGTAAGAAAGCGTAGATACGACACTTAGGATTTTTTATTGTGAGAGTATTTTTATTGCGAAAGATTTGTAAAGCACTCGTGATAAGATTAAAATTTTGACTTCTCGACCGCTTTAAAAAGGTTAAATAGGTTATTTAGGTACTAGAAAATATTATATTTTAGGAAGAACTTTTTTATTATTTTGCAGACGAATTTTCTGATGTAATTTTTTGTTAAGCAGAAATTGGAACCTTAAGCCTCTTGGGTTCAGTTGAATCGCAACTGCCTTTCGCAAGAAACGTAGTAGTAGAATAGTAATACAGTAATAAGTATAGGCGTCTTGGTAGTATGTAGTTTATGTCACACGAGGTTGATATACGTGTACACAATGGTGTATCCAACCTCATTAAATAAAAATATTATAAAAAGCTCCGTTCTGAAACTCAAAAGTAACAAACATTGATGTTTTTTTATTTAATTAATTGAAAGAAAAGGGGGGGGGGGTGACAACCTAGTGAAATCACATCAATTGAAAGTGGTAGGTAAAATGAAAAAATCATCATAAATTATAACATTTTAATACCAACAACGATAACGGTCACGACTTTGTTATTATACCTAACTTGGTCTTTTATGCTACTACCTAGTTCATAATCTATTAGTTTATATTTTTACAAATCTGTGATTGACATCCCTATTCTATAATCTATGGCATACAAAAATAGCGGTGTGTCAGAAGCGGCGCTAACCGTTGGTCGTCAGTCATTTGCCGCTTTTCCCGCCTTGTAATAAACATATCACCTTCGCGCGATCCCCACAATGGCTGGCAAAACAAAGCCTTTTGTACGCTAATCAAACCCAAATTACTGGCTGCCGTATTCTTCCTGTCGATTTAAACAATTACGCGGCTAGAGACATGGTTTCATACTGAACTATTGAACAAATAAATACAAATAAACTTGTAACATTGTTTTCGCTTATACATTTCTGTATGTCTAGCTGTTTTGTTCGATTTTATTTAAGTTACAATGTGATGTATTTGGTGACCTGTCGGTATATTTGCCCGGGTGAAATGTCGCAATTCAATTTAAAGGAAATTTAATACAATTTCAATCTTAAATTGACCGAGCTGGGTTTTGGCATACATACTTAAATAATTAAATGACAATGAAATGGTATGACACAAATGAGCAGATATGATAATGAGGCCGAAAGGTTCCCAACACTATCCTATCGTGTTTGGGTTTTTGCATCCTTTTTGAATAGTACTTTTAAAGTCTACTGCTAGGAATAACAAAAATATTTTTAAATGATCGTTTCAAATGAAAATATATTAAATACTAAAGTAGATGGACTAAACTAATTAAATTTTGTAATACTAGGACTTTGAGTACCAAAACGTTACGATGATTTGAGAAAGTTTTCAATTTGACGTAAATTTATGTTATGATATACTTATTAACACTGGATTATTCTGTCCACGTTTCACCGTTAGGTAGGTATATTGTGTGTTATGATGATAATTGATATACAAAATATCTTCATGGCCATATCCCCGTGGAGGTAGCCAGAGACAAATCAAGGGTACTAATGACTAGCCAAAGACACCAAGCCTATATGATAGATGAGAAACTTTTTATCACTTGATCACGTTTCCAAACCGGGCAACGCTGTTTTGTTTAAAAATGACAAAATACATTTTTTTTCAGGGATCGAACCTCGGACCTGACAAAGTAAAGTCCAAAAACAGACCGCTAACCCACTGAGGCGAAAGTCGAAACGGTTTAATCGAACAGATAAAGCCGCTTAGTTTGGGCCATATAGAAACATAGGATCCACACGGGCTAAGCACTCTGCTCGGCCCACAAAACTCGGTGAAGTTGCATAAAATCGCGAGATTAGCAACAAATTAGTCATTCAAAAAAAAATAGGACTCACAACGAGAAGACATTAATACAAAATAAAATATTTTACAACATTTGATGGTCAACAGCAAATCCCAACCAGAAAAGCTTCTTTCGGAAAGATTGTTTTTAAAGAGGAATATGCAATAACAAAAAGCCCTGATAATAGAAAACAAAGTTCCTTGCGATTTGCAAAGCCTAAGGCTTAAGATATCGATTTCTGTTTACGTGTCTCGCTAAAGGCTTACCGAGAAAGTGAAAACAACAAGGACAATGGAATGAAACGAGAGTTATTATATTTAATAATAGACGCGTTTGTCAAACAAATACACGAACTGGCCACCCACGCGAAGCTAATTATCTGAAAGACAGATGTTCAAATGAAAGTAAGTGCGCTGAAAAAATCACATCAAAACTAGCGCCGAAGTGATGACAAGCGAGGAAAAATAACTGAAAGTATATCTTAACCAACGAAAATAAGACACAATATCAAAAAACAAAATTTGAGTTTGACAGATAATATTAAAACACATTTCTGTTGAGTTTAGTCTGTGACGCCTGTGTTGCTATTACAATAAACGTGGTTTTCGAATGACGTTTGAATTTAGAATAACTCGAAATAAGTCTTCAATTCTTTAAAGTTGTCAATAGACAATTCGACGACGACAAAAGTAAGTTATTTATTCATGGCGGATTATCTTTAGGGATTTATTTTTATTTAGCAAAAGAACATCGTCGACAAACAAAATTTAAAATTCCTTATTAAGAGACGCCGTTCACGGCTGATCTGATTTTGGCAATACCTTTGTTGATTATAATGCCGTTTGAGTCGTTTTGATCGTTGAATAGATATTATTGTAAATAAGTACTTAAGATAGTAGACCACCAAGGCTCAGGTTACGTTTTAGAAAATAATACTTTTACAGTAAAGTAAAGAAAAAGTATATTCACGCTCATATCCACGAAGGGGTACCAGAGGCACAACCAGGGTACCCACGACTAGATGAAGACACTATATCCCACAATGTGATATGTGGCAAGCCTATTGCCAACCAGGCACATATACCAATCCTGAACATTTTGTTTTGTTAGAAAATTGGACCACATTTTCTTTTTGTTGCCTGACCCGGGATTCGAACCCGGAAACTCACGAAGTCAAGTTCAACACTTGGACCGCTAGACCACAGAGGTATTTTGTTTAGAGGTAAAGTATTTTCTTTCTTAAAGTAAATTTTAATATTTATTAAAACTTAATGCACAAATAAGTACAAAGGTTAAACTTTTTGTTCAATGGCATTTTATGCCGGACCTTAAGCATTTTTTAAGAAATTTTGTACATAGGAAATACATTATTGTATATGTATGTATTTCTATGCTACAGGATATTTTAGCATTAGTTAGTACTAGCTGTCCCGACGAACTTTTTTCCATCCATTTAGTTTGTATATAAAAATTTAAAATGTTGTTTTTCCTCGCAATGTTTCCCCGTTTCTTATCTTTTAAACCTTCCCTGCACTTGAATAAATAATTCAAAACCGAAATTTGCCAAATCGGTTCAGCCGTTCTCGAGTTTTAGCGGGACTAATGAACGGAAATTCATTTTTATGCACATACAAAAACAAGTTATGATCTCAAATAGCACAAAAGCAATAAATTCAATAATCCCATAATAAAGCGGTGGCCTCATTACCCAAGCTCATGTACCTAGTGAGATTTGGCGGCAAAGAGGAAGATATCGCGGGCGAAGTCGTGGGTAACAGCTAGTAAACGTATATTGATATAATAAATTCTAGGTGGTTCTAAATAAGAACAATAATAACACATTTAGTCGTCAGCAAACGATAATATGCCGTAAAACCTAACATTCATTATCGTTTGTTGGTTGAAAATCTTGAACCGTCTAAGCTTGTTGTTTCCCGGTTTTATTTGCCATATCTCGTTCAATTTGGCGCCATCGAAAGAAAATATTTTGTTTTTGTAGATATTGAATTTTGTTATATATTCAATAAAAATTGTCAGTTTCTGCGGTACTTTGTAAAATTTTGTTCATTTAAAGCGTACAAATGAAGAATTCATGGAGAAACGATGTAGCATCTATTTCCTTGTTTTGCCATATTTTATTAAATGCTTAAGACCCCGACTGGACTTGCTATGACTAATTTAGAAATAACTTAATCCTTATTTTACTAATGCAGCTAACTGAATGCAAAAAAGATTCACAAACACACACACACACACACACACACACACACACACAAACACACACACACACACACACACAAACACACACACACACGCACGCATACACACGTAAGCATTTACATGACCTCTCAGGTTCCATTCCTAGGTTTGGCAACTCCAATCTCTGTACTTTTTATGTTTTCTAACATTTCTAAATTGGATTTTGAAGTTTATTTGTCACTTGCGACATTGCTACACTTAGAACCTTCGTATAACCGTTGGTACCTTCGAGACAGTTGTAAACACGCCTTCTAACAAAGGTTACCTTGGTGTAGTTTGTTTCCATCTTCCGATTATTATTAAGTTTGATACAATTTGATACAAACCAATGTTTACAACCAGTGTTTACATCCGTCTGGAAAACAAGTTACTTACAAATAAATATATGCACTTATAAGTCTTTCTTAACAATCAGACTGAAGATTGAGTCGTACTAGTCATGGGAAGCTTTATCCTCATCGTTAAAAAATCCATTCTTTATGAGTAGTAAGATTAAAATGAAGACGTTTAGTGATGTAGTTGGGTGTAATTGTATTGAAAGCAGTGAGTGGGCGCATCACTATTCCCCATTTACCTAATACGACGTTAACACTATTTATAAGTATAAGCATTTTAAGCTTCTTGTATTTAATGTTTTATACTTAACCTGATTCGATAATTTTTAATGTTAGTACTTTTTTATTCACGTTCTATCACAGACAACAAGCGCTGATTTATTTAAGATGTTTTAAATGTTTAGGTGTTAGTAGGATAAGCTAGTTTTAATTTCCCCGTGTTGGTCTGAGCTCCTTGGCAGAATAGACTATCTGTCTTCCGGCACCGTGTCATCTAACTAGGTGGTAGAGTTTCAAAACGACTCGCCCCGATTGGTACCACCGCCTCACCTATTCCTGTCGCCGTAACGTCCATAGCTTGCCGTTGACGTGTTCTGGTTCGGAGGGTAAGGTAGCCGGGATATTAACTTTTGCTCGAGGCCTACATCCTTTGGTATCTCTAGGCGGCGTGAATTTCTTACCATCAGGAAATCTGACTGCTTGTTTGCCTTCCAAATTCATATAAAAAATAACAATAAAATTTGCATGAAGTGGGACTGACATGCCTACAGGGTAAAAGTCTTTAAAAATATAGATAAAAAAAATATTAGTACTTTTTTAAGTAAATAGATAAGTGGTGTTTTATTACATTGAATGTGAAATTGAATTTAGTTACTATAATGATAATGAAATATCCTACTAATATTTTAAATGCTAAAGTTCGTAAGAAATGATGGATGTTTGTTACTCTTTCATCCACAAGCTAGTGAACGGATTTAGATGAACCTTTACGGGAATATAGTTTATACATCAATATAGGGTGTGTGCCTATTCGCGTCCACGACCCAATTCGCATCCATTTCGCGGACACCGTTCAAAAAACCCTTAAAAATAAGTGTACTAACAAACTAGGGAAATGAAAAGTCGTTTCTGCCTATAATACAATATATTAGTAACACACATACTAAGACAAAATAACTGTTCACATAATTTTTCCTGTTTAAAAAAAATAATGAATCTTAGCTATACAAAAAAGTTGTGTAAATAGATATAATTTTAGTATAAAAATAGTAAACCGGCGCGCGTTTCATACGTAATTTTTCAATGTTTTAATTTTAATTAAATATTATATTTATAGTTCCTAGACACTGCAAATGAATAAAAGAATAAAAATAATGATGATTTTGATTAATTATTGTATTTTTTAAGGTGAAAATGAGGTGGACGCGAACTAATCTTACTATAGAAATATGTTATAAGGATGGTGTTTTATTTTGTTTTTACTATTATTATTATGCTTATTAAAATAGCCAATTTGCGTCCACAAAATTATCGTAATAGAAAAAGATATAGATGTCGAAATTTACCTGGACGCAAACTGGATGGACGGATAATACTATATACCAGTTTGGGTCCACTTGTTTATTTAAATGCTAAATCTTAAGTAACTGATTTATAAAATTAAATCAGACAGTTATAGATAGGTGGTAGTCAGTAAAGTGCATTGTATAATCCCATCGGGACTACCACCACCGCTCCGGAAGAGAACAAGCGCATTAAACTGTTTCTGCCTTCTTCCACTTATACACAAGCAGCTATATGATAAATTTTAAATGTAGTTAAAATTTATGACATAAAGACAAATATACTATAATATACTTATATTCAGGCTTGTACTCCCCAAAGTTGACAAAGGTGCAACTAGGGCACGTACGATTAGTCTAAGATACTTAGTTCCACAATGCGATAGATGACAAACCTATTGCCAACCGGGCACATGTTCTATCCCGGATGACGATATTTTCATTAGAAAATAAAAAAGATAAAGAGCATATCAACAACGAAAGAGGGAACACGATAGGTAAAATTTGAAGGAAACTAAAAATTTTTGTAAAATGGATGTGCTCGATGTGAAATCTCTAAGAGAAAATTGGCTACGTGCAGATCTAACAAAATTTCTTAAAGATTTTAAAATGTCTGTATTCTAAAATTAAGATATTGTGGATGCGAAAACAAAGATTTATATGACCTAGTGGTGACCAGCCTTATATAAACAATCGATGATGTAATTTTGGGCTAGAAATCATTTGAGCTGCAAACAGTAATGAACTAATGAATGAGGATTGGAAAGAAAAAGTCGTATCTACATTTGAATGCAAATGAAACCAAAATATCACATGAAAGAGATGTAGTCATAACGTATTAAAGAATTTTAGTAGACGTAGTAGCGCTGGTGCAAATAAATGAATTTGTTTATCCGAGTAGTGCTTTTTGCAGGGATAGTTTAATTGACGGCAATCGTAACAGTAAGATCAGAGAAAGAGTGCGATTAAAAATAAGTATTTTGTTACAATATAGAGTAAGGCCATGTTCCATTGTTTGGTACACGTTGTAAGAATGGCAGATTAAAGATTGCCAGACAGATATAGGTACATTGCGAAACTGGAAGGACGTACTTAGTTACCCGGGGAGACCTAAGTTGATATTCCATTGGAAATTTAACCCAGGGCCAACTCTTGCCATCACAGTCTCCACACCAGCTTCTTTGTTTGAAAAAAGGAATGAATGTGAAGGAAGTTAGTGACACTTGGTACTCGATATTCTCTGCCAACCCAGTAAGGAACTAGGCGTTAACATATGTATTTATAAAGAAAGACTTAAAACCCAACATTTCTATAAATTACCTTAATAAAATCTCCCCTTAACCCCTATATAAGTTGGTGGACGCGATCTGGATTTTGGGGACGCAAACTAGTCAAATCGCCACATTTCGATTATTTTAAAATAAAAATAATCACTAGACATTTAAAATAGACTATACTACGGCTGGGTTACAATATTAGTTATTTCAAAACTAGATCTAGAACATTTTTATATTTTATCTCAAACCTGGAAACTCCACTAAGTGGACGCAAATAGGCGAAACGACCCTAACTGGGCTAAAATTTACAGAAAATATAATTCGGAACGAGGAGTTAAGGCAACATTAAAATAGACAAGCGTTACGGATAAACAAGCACATTTTTATAAATATAACATTAGCTTGAATGTAATTTGGATTTAGTGAACGAAATACAACAATCATTTCCTTTGTCTCGAAGGTTGCCTCACAACATATTATTTAATAGCAGTTAAACTAAAAAACATAATTAAACAAAAAACAGATTTAAATAAGTAAATTATCTATCATCTACGCAGGTAAAATATAACTGTTTTCTTCGATTTCCCTTTGAATTCATAATCAGATTCAAATTTGGTAGCAATTGGTCCCATTGGACCTCAAAAGTATGTTTTTTTCAAATAAAACGAAACAAATCGATTAACAAAATAAATATACGAAAAAAAGGTGGAAATCCAACATATAACTTCCTCTCTTTTCCAGAGTACGTTAAAACACAAGTACTTAAATGTAAAATTAAAATTTGTCTATCTTCTGGAATTTCACTAAATTTAGCTAAAAGATGCTTGAATATCCGAAATCAAACACAGCCTACATAAATTAAAAAAGTACTTAACCCTACCTAATAGGAGTGCAAGAAAAGATTTAGGGGTTACTTTTTTATGTAAAGTAAAAAATCTAAATTAAAAAACATAGATGGCGAAGCCGCGGGTAACAGCTAGTGTAGAATACAATATTATAAATTTTGTTAAAGTGTTACGAAACAACTTTAAAAAGCAACACCGAAAGCATAAAAACTGCACCTAATTTTAACCACGAGCACATAATATACAAACACATAACCCTTTAATAAACATGCAATCGGATAAATTATGTTAAAAGGTTGCTAAAAAATAAAGCGGCAAAATGAAAATATACTCGTGAGTGGACATTTAAAATGTTTTGTGTTTGTTCCTGACCCTTATCAAGAGATAACTGTCCAATAAGTCTGGATTATGATGGCAACACAATGAGAACTGTAGGGTTGCTCTCGAAGCTTTATTCAGGCAAAATTGGAAATTGGAATCGAGTATGTCAATTTAGGTACTCTTGAACACAATACTGGCGAATTATTAACATTTAGTACGGAGTAAACAATAAATTATATAAAGGGATTAGTTGATTTTTTTTGTAATTAAATGTTGATGATACGCTAGTACTGTGTTCAAAAGTACCTAAAGTGACAAATACTATTCCAATTTCCAATTCACATGATATCGAGATTCAAGAGTAACCCTACTGATCATGTATAGGTGGGTATGTCAGAAAAAGCATAAAAAATGTGGTCGAAATGAGATCCTACGAAAAATTTGTGGTGTACTCTCGCTGACCTCATTCCTAACAGTGAGATTCGAGAAAGAGTGGAATTGATAGCAAGTGTTAGAGTTAAAATAAGAAAGGGCATGCTCCGATGGTTCGGTCACATGGAAACAATGATAGATGAAAGATTGACAAAGCAGGTATACACTACCAATGTACATGGATGTATGTCTCCGGGGAGATTACAATATACTTAATATTTTACAGTCACTTAGACATAGAGAATTCACAAATTCATGATTCCATTAAATATTTAACAAAAAACAGTAGCAGTCGTGAGACTGCCGATAGAAGTGAAAACGGATCTATTAAGTTGAGAGTAATTAAAACTATTTGCAAAAATTATATGAAATTTTTTATGTTTTATTTATTAGTTACATATGATGGGTTAAACAAATCATGAACAAAATATAAATACAAAGTAGTTGAAAAAATAATTAATATACAATTATCTTGTCAGTCAGAAATAGTCGACGTATTAGTGTATACGTGTACACAGGCTACTGCGCGTGCGCTAGTCTGGCTCTCCATAGCTATAGATATACTGTTGTCATTAGCATGTCGGTGACGCGAACCGAGGATTTTACCCTCTACCAAAACGCACAACGCGCCTAAAGAAGTTTTCACTTCAATAATTGCACATACAATTTCTGAATAATAGCTATAAAATGGCAAATGCAAATACAATTGCAACAATCTTATGAACATTTCTATATGTTGTCAAGATAAGGCCCCAGATGTAAGTACGTGTAAACTCCCGACAATCTTAAAACTATCAAGTAGAAAAAAGAAACAATACTTTGAGCTCAGTGTGCCCACAACCCGATGGTTTTAATGAAGTTATCAAGTCGCAGCCGCACGATTTATTAATTTCACCGCTAATGTGTGGGTAAGTTTGTCCGCGCGGAAGTCAAAAATATCACCCTAATATTCAGAATATATCAAAAATAAACTCTATCTCTAAATAATAAAGTCTAGTTTTGAATATTAACATGGTATTTTATTTTCGCGCCATTGAAAAGAAGCGCGGAGCGTAAGAAATTAGTTGACATTGATGTCTGTCCATTGTTCGGATGGGTGTGTCTGGTGTCAGTTTGTCTGTGTCCCCACAAATGAACGTTTATAGTTAAATTATTTTTTCCACAACAGTTCCATGTTACCCTCTGTGTGAATAAATCAATTGAAATAATACGCGGGAGACAAACTTCACTATTGCATTCTCGATACAGTTTTTTTGACAATTCCATTTTTGTAACTTTTTAGTTACTTGTGCTGTTTTTTATTACTTTTGCGCAACAAATTTTTAAGAAGACGGTGTTAATGATGCACAATCAAGATCAAGAGCTTCACAACCATATCCCCGAAGAGGAAGGCAGAGGCACAACCAAGGCACCCACGACTAGCCGACGACACTAAGTCCCACAATGTGATAGGTGACAAGCCTATCGCCAACCGGGCACATATCCAATCCCGAGCAACATTTTTTTTATAATAATATGGAAATACCACATTTTATTTTCATTGCCCGACTCGGGATTGAACTTCGGACCTCATGAAGTTAAGTCCAACACTTGGACCGCTAGACCATAGAGGCTATAAGATAAGAGGTTTTTAAATATGGAAGTATTTTTATACTAGATGGTAATGTTCTAATCACCGTCAAGACATGACCCACAACATTTGCCTTCCCTGTTGCTGTCGTCATGGCATCAATGTTCACCGTTGTGATGTCCAATTTTGAGTAGCATTTAGCAGGTACTTATGAATTCCAGCATCAGATTAGCATCGATAGGTAGCATTATTGCTGGCATATTCTACTAAACACATCTAGTTATATCCTTTTGCTTACTGTCTTCCAGTGCCAAAAGTAAAAGGTCTACTCTGTTAAAAAAAGTAAGGTTTTGATTAATAAAGATTTTAGAACTCGTTTTTGTAGCCTAAGTGATATATTTTGTGACCATTTAAGTAAAGTAACTAAAACAATACAGTATTTCTATGGGAAGGACTTATCTAGTGCGCTATAATATCATTTTCATATTTTAATAAACTCTATATTGTAGATCGTAGTAGTTGTTCAAATGTAAGCCTAAACGTTCGCGTTGGTACGAACACATTATAAAATTTAAACATGTGTACAAACATAATTCGATCTGCATTCGGCTACAAACTAGTCACAGGCAGCTTGGATTTAGAAAAAGGGCGACACTACAATAGGGCTAATTGGAGCGTCTTAATTTATAAACTTAAGCGGTTGGAAATGGGATCCTTAATATACAATCAGAGTAATGAATATTACAAAATAAATACAAAAATTCAATTATTTTCTTTCTTACTTAAGGTGCAGTAGCATGTAAAATAAGACATATTTTTTCTAAAAATTCATGAACTATGAACATACAAACAGAAGAGTACATTAATACGTTAATCATTGTGCCGAATGTATAAATAATACATAAACCTATGTCAAGGCAACCTAAGACTTCAAGCCTTTTGCGTTACTTTTAAGACACTTACCTAGATAGGCTATATTTGAAGCTAGAACACGACCGTGGTAAGTAATGACGTAATCACAACAGAAAACGGTTTATGGACTAAACTCCCTTAAAAAAATAAAGATCTGTTTATATGAAGGAGCGGACACGTGCAAGCTGTGTATGTGCCAAGAGATTCAGCGTCCACACATCGCCAATACCTTTTGCCTTGTACCACACATGTAACATGTGCTTGCTCCTGCGCTGATCGAATAAAACATTTATAAATATTTGGCGGCATTATTCCCATGGTGCGACAGTTAGCGGCCCCGTTACCATCTCCGTAGGGCTTGATGTATGTACACCCGCCATTACTGGGGTGCTCTAACCTATAATATAATGCTGTATTAAATAAATTTCTCATATAATGCCCTTTTTAGTATACGCCATTTTGTTTCTATTATAAAAAAATATAACGAAAAAATTAAGGCATAATTCAAATACGGCAGCAATAAAAAACATGTTTATATTTCAAATTCATTATCATATCTTTAAAAATGTGCCGACCATATATCTTAAATTTTATAAAATACAAAGCATTAGTGTTTATCTATTACTTGTTTCACTTATGTACAAAAGTGGTTAGCCGGTTTCACTGTTACAGCATCTTCAGGGTTATTCTAGTATTATAAATGCGAAAGTGAGTTTGTTATGTCGCGATGAAAATGTATTATGTAAATCAATATCCAAACTCCTCCCGTGTTGGTCCGGCCTCCTTTGAAGAATAGACCATCTGCCTTCCTGTGCCAGGCAGCTCGTAAAAGGCGAGCAGAGGCTTACTGTCACTAACACCGTGTCATCTGACTAGGAGGTAGAGTTTCGCAGCGACTCAGCCGGATTGGTAGGTACCACCGCCTTATCTATTCCTGCCGCCATAACGTCGTGAAGTGTTCCGGTTCGGAGGGTAAGGTAGCCGGTATACTTACTTTTGCTCAAGGTCTAACATCCCGGCCTCAGGTTGGCAACGCACCATTACCACCTTTGGTGTCTCTAGGCGGCGGAAATTTCTTGCCATCAGGGAATCCGTCTGCTTGTTTGCCTTCCAATATCATATTAAAAAAAAAACTCTAAATTATTCGCAAAGCCGGGGGCAAAGTCTAGTGTTATCATGACCTTTATTAAATTTTGCTAGTTGAACCAGAAGACGTTGTCCTATCTGTACTGTGAACATTAATTAAAATTTATACGCGTAATGCGATGAAAAAGGAAAATAGGGATATATTTTTATGTCTTAATATAAAAAAATAAATCCTCATTTCTCGTGGTTATTACATCACGCCTGAATAGATATTTTTTTGGCGTGGTAGTTATTGGCACGAAAAGGTTCTTATAAAAAGAAAAACCTCGAAAATTGCAGGGAAATAGGAAAACAATGCTTTAATCCATACCAATTGTTAGTAGCTGTTAATGTCAAGCGATTTGAACTTCGCCGGATTGGCTAGTGAAAGATAAAATGAAAATAAGTTTTACAAGTGAAGCAGTGTAATTTAATACTTAGTGGTGTTTCAAAAGCTTAGGGCCTGTTTCTTCAATTGGTTTATAATATTATAGTTAATTTAAATATTATTAAATATATTGAATAAAATATTAAAATTATTTATTTATAATTTAAGCACAAATCACATTATTAGTGTACAAATGTTAACCTTAATTTGCTTCTTGGTAATCACTCTCACTTAACCTAATTTGTTTAAAAAATAATTTGACGGGGTGCAGACACAAATTAATTTATTTAATTTTCAAATATACACATTCACCATCACACTTTTATATCTTTAGAAAAATATGTTAACTACGAAATTAAAAAAACTGTTATTTATAAACCAATCTTACTCGAATTATTCATTATTTCGATATTGTAACAAACAAAATGGCGGCCCCCATATAACGCGGGTAAAAATAACAATTACTTTTTATTAGAACTATTGTGATACAAGTTCAATCTCACGTGTATTATTTAATCTCAGCTGGAGTTTTGTTTTGCTAAATATTTTTGTTAATGTTTTACAATATTTTTCTAGTTTAAATATCTTTTGTATAACATTCTTCAACAAACTTGGCCTAAGGGTGGATTTATGTACAGAAAGCGCATGTGGCTTAAAATCTCCATTTCAAAAATAGCTAACGCCAACATATTCTAAGTCTGTACGTCTAGCATGCAAGCGCATTATCAGTTTCAAACCTACATAAGAGTAAGTTAAAAAAATATTTAAAATAATAAGAATGCATAAAACATAAATTACAGTGGGTAAACCTTGTTTTTGCCTTATCTAAAAGTATATTTAATAACTGTATACTGTATTCTATAACTGTATTCTATAGTATATATTTTGGAGTTATATGAAATCATTGTAAAATATATACCTATTTCGGAAAAACTTTGGAACCGATTTTAATCAAATACCTATGTAACTGTCTGCAATTTAATTCAATTTCAAATTCAAAATATATTTATTCACGTAGATCTATACAAATGATTCTTGTAATTTAAAAAACGGCCACCGGATCGAAACACGGCCACTCACTGAGAAGATCCGGCGAAAGAAACTCAGCGGGCTTGTCTTTTTCTTACGAACCTAATTTACAAAAGTTTATTACATATATAATTAATTTGTAGGAATAGGTGTGAGGAACATTTAGCCCCAAGCATTTCTGTCTTCTAAAAAATCTGAAATCTTTTAATAGCCCTTACCATGCAAGTTAAATTTAATACATTATTGATTTTTTTTAAATGATAAGTCTTTGATATGCTCGGGAAGTTTATTGTAAAAACATATACATTGGCCCATGAAAGAATAACTGATCCTGTGGAGACGAATCTTATACACGACAATATTGTTTTCTTTCCTCGTATTTACAGCATGTACATCACAATTTTTTTACTTATAAGATAGGATAGTTTTTAGTGGCAATATTTTAACGGATTCCAATAGAAGAATAAATAAATTTAGTAAATATAACATCTTGCGATATATAGTAATGTTCATATTTTTCTAATTTTTAGAATTGATTGGTTAAATAAAATTTTCGCAGTCTTTTCTTTTTTGATGTGGCAGTTATCCATACTGTTTATCATTACGATGAATAGATATACCTATTATGTTTCGATAGAATTAATTTATTTTTATAGAAACACAAAAGTTTATTCATCTATATAAACGTAGTTCCAATTTCTGTAAATATTCGAAAGTCTAACTCTGTAACGACCGATTTCAATAACGTATCTACAGATAGAGATAAGCCTACCGGAGTTTTGTGGCTAAGACATTTTTTGAATAGCATTTGGTCGGTTCCTAATCTGCAGTAACCCTTTCTCTTATCTTAGATAGATTATTGAAGATATACAAAAGATACAGGCAAAAGAACCTATGTTGGTGCAGGATCAGGTTGGTCCTTTGACGAATATTTTAACTTTCAAGCCGACTTCTTTTTAATAGGCAGCACTTAAGAGGTAAGTGTAGATTTTCGTCACTGATACCGTCACTAGGACAAGATGACGAGTCTTGTGACAGCCCTTTCGTTGCTATGTCACTATTATTGTCACACTGCTAAAATTCTAGCCTGGAGGATAGGGTAGCTGGTAAGCTTGGCGATAAAAAAATAAAAACCAATTATTAAGCTGTTTCGGTTAAATAATGGGGATAAAAATTCGCCTAAATTATATTCTGAAAGTATAGAGTGGCTGCTAAGGTAACCGATAAAAATAACTTAACACCAATTTTTGGTAAGGTTTCGGGATAAAAATTTGTTTAAATTCTAGTTTGGAGGATAGGGTAGCTGCCAAGCTTGCCGATAAAAACAACTAAACACCAATTATTAAGCTGTTCCGGTTAAGTATCGGATAAAAATTTGCCTAAATTCTAGTTTGAAAAGTAGGGTAACTAAACACCAATTATTAAGCTATCCCGGTCAGGTAGCGGGTTAAAAATTTGCCTATCTCACTATCCTTCTATTTTCACACTCAAACATATATCACAACATACCTACCTATTTACAAACAGACACACTTTTGCATTTACAATAAAAATTAGTACCTATGGTTGTGAAGGTACAGAACAAGTAATTTTAGTTTTATTAAAGTAAAAATATTAAATTTATTCTAAATTAAGTTATTTATGCATGTCACAACACAAACCGTGACAAATTTCGGCTGGTTTTGTCACGGATTATCTGATACGACTGTAATTTTCAAATCAAACCACACTTTTTGTCACATTCGACACGCTAAAAACGTGTATACATTTTGGTTATGATAAAAATGGCTGCCAACAAATCATATATCAAAATGGGTGAAATCTATTGTTATTAATGAAATAAAAATATTCTAAAGTTAGGGGTGCACCCTTTGACGCAGCCATGTTGGGTAACATTGCCAGCGTGGCTAACTACCACGTGGGTAATAAAACATGTTCAATGTGTTATATTTCATTGAATTATCAGATGTTATTTTCAAGTTTGTATATAAGTTGAAGCTAGTGGCAAAGTTGCTTCCCTTAAATTTTAATTTTAGCTCTTTCCCAGTGCTTATAAATTTACACAATTTTAAAAACTATCTCATCAAAAACATTATACTTATGTAAAACGTCGCCAAGACCACATGAGGTTTGCCCTGTGAAAAAGATATCAGGTCTCATGTAGAGAAAAGCTTCTGAATCTACCATTAATATACTAAAAAGATTTTAATAGATATATCAATGGAATCTACATGATCTTTTTTTACATGTGGAAATCCATCATGGATACCCGCAACTTTCAGGAGAAGTGGCGGGTTATGTCAGACTCCGACTGACTAAGACCACAGCCACACGTTGTCCTCCCCTTCGCCAGGTACCAGGGCTGTGGGAACGCTTTAGCACACCTCCACTGCCCCGGCTGAATATAGCGATCCCAAAGCGCAGCACTTTCAACAGGGGGTCACATATAGTCAGAAGTGGTGCACTGAGCTTCGGGCGTCGGGCTAGCTCGGCCAGTGGCGAAATGTACCCCTGTACCTACCGCAACCCCATCTCGACCGGGCGGGCTGAAGCTAAACGGCCTAACTTTACCGACCCTAACTTCACAAATTCTACATATCAGTAAGTTTTTACTGTTCATGTATAACTTTTAAAACACTGTACTCTTGACAAGATTTATGTCTATTTAAAATTTATTTAAAAAAAAAAACAAAAAAATCTGATCATTATTGACCGAGCAATCGCGTAACATACATACAAACTAGTTATAACCCCCTCTTTTTCGGAGTCAGTCAAAAACATTATTTTCCATTAGTACCAGTAATATAGATGGCAAAGTTTACAAAAGATGTCTATTTGATTACGCATTTGTCACTTTAATAGTTATTTGCAGAATTGGGGCGCGAATACGGAAACCAGCTCTTTGCGGGGTTGGCATTGTGCTCAGACAATACTACCAAATTGAGACATCAAAGATTCGCCATGGAACGCCACTGGAAAGTGGGAAATAAATTGTACTTGTTTTTATTAGGCAGGGTAGTTTACATCTTCTTCTGAAGGTGTGGATCGATCGATCTGTTATATCCTAGGATAGTAATGTATAATGCTGATGGCCAGACTGCCTCATCAGCAGCCTGACCATACAATAACCATCCTATCCCCAGATCCAGGCAGTCACGCTCCAATCTCCGAAGACACCACTAGTCTCTCATTCTATATCGGTTATACTATTTATACTATTTCTACTATTTCTTTATAATTCTATATCTGTATTAATTCTATTTCTATTGTGTTAAATAAAGTGCTGTTAAATAAAATCTTTTTTAAAACAACAACCACCGAGTCCGGCCTAACAGATCGATGTGGATTGAGATCTTTGAATATTTGAAATCAAGTTAATGTCACAGATTTTTGTCAACAGTATAGACAAAAGATTTGCTATCTGTAGGCCCCAGATATTTATTGCTATTAGGAGAGTCGTGTGTTTTTAATCTCTATCATCAGACAATACTACTAAATTGAGTCGTCAAAGATTTACCATGGAACGCCACATGAAAGTGTGGCAATAAATCGTTCTTGTTTTTATCAGGCAGGGTACTTCACATCTTCAGAACGATGTGAATATAGATAGATCTTTGAAATAGAGTTCATTTCATAGATTTTTTTCACCAGTATACACTAAAGATATGGTATCTATAGGCAGCGGCTATCTATGACATTACGAGTTGTAACTCGTATGTCTCTGACCACTTCCTTAAAAAAGAACATGTTATGACAAGTTGTGATTTGCACTACAATGTAAGATTTTAAACTTAAAGTTTCTAATCCCATTTCTCTATCATGCTTTCATTATTTTTTCCTATGTCAAATATTCCAATTTCCTACATCAATTACACGTTTTTCCCTACTGGAGGAAATTATGCAGACAACTTGCGGATTATATTTGTCTCAATGATTTCCTTCGTCCTTTTCAATCCAGGTTTCATAAGATCAATAGTACAGTGACAACGTTAGTCAAAGTTTCGAAAGATATTCGCTTTGCTATGGATGAGAGGTAGGTAATAATTTTTCACGTTCATTAAATTTATCTTCTTCAGTTATTTACTGGTTTGGTCATATTTACAGCGCATTTTTACGTAAATACTTTTCATGATTTGATTCACCGTCCTGGCCCAAGTTGGAGTTAGTCCCTTCTCCCTTTCTTTATTTATATAAATATTGTTACCCCCATCATATCTAACAAATTTGATTTGCGTATATGCCGCCATTCTGGTGTAATGGATATAACTGAGGCTATTTACAATCAATCAGGATCTGTGCGCTATTCATCGCTAAGTCTTCACAAGGTCTTTTAGTTAATCCCTCTAATCACAAACTAAAATATTTGCAGACCATTTTATGTGAAAGGATTTGAATATTATCGATGTCCTTCACCCATGAAAATAAAATGTGTGCGTGTAATAGCGTACACTTGTAAGAAGAAGATGAATGGGAGAAGTGAAACTTCTTTATGACGTTATTTTTCAAAAAATAATTTACTATAGGTATGCAACTTTACAGAAATTGATTAAATAAAGTTTATTGCCAATGCCTACTCCGCTGGAGAAAGTATACTTCGAATCACGCGTCGTAGGGATAAGAACGAAGATGGCGCGTAACGGAAAAATGTGACGCGTAACGAAAAAATGTTACACTAAATTTTTTTCCAATCCCGATAAAGAAGTTTCACTTCAAAAATGTTGTGTCACATTTAGTGACTCATCTTTACCACATTAATAATAACGCATATCACACTTCACTAATGTACCTACTAAAGTAATTCCACAAAAAAGATCAAAAAAAATTAAAGGACTCCAAAAAAAGGAGTATGTTCACAATTCGACTGCATGGTTTTTTGTTGACTACGCTATTAATCAGCCAATAACAAACCGATTTTGATGGTTATTTTTAAGAAACATAGATCGTAATTCCGCGGTGTACCAATATTAATGTTAATAATATAATCCTACTAGTAGTTTCCGAGTTACATAGCTAAAGTTAATTTATGGTCAACATGTACTAAAATGTATACGATATTAAGTACAAAAAAATGTAACTCAAAACAACTCGTAGAATGTTAACAAAATTAATGTTGGGCCATCTCGGAGTTATTTACAATCTTTTTTAATAAAAGAATTATCAAATTGCTTCATTGTACATAACGAAATAATTAAAGCCAGTTTTTGCATTTTTTTATTATATTGAAAGGTAAACAAGCAGACAGATTTCCTGATGGTAAGAAATGGTGCGTTGCCAACCTGTAGACGGGATGTTAGGCCTCGAGCAAAAGTAAGTTTACCAACTACATAATCCTCCGAACCGCAATACGTCAACGGCAAGCACCGACGTTATGGCGGCAGGAATAGGTAAGGCGGTAGCACCAATCCGGCCGAGAAGCTGCAAAACTCTACCACCTAGTCAGATATCACAGTGTTAGTGATGGTAAGCCTATGATATTTTTAAGAACTGCCTGGTGGAAAGTTGATGGTCTATTCTGAAAAGGAGCAAGCACAAAAACATGATTTTGCTGCACTTGAATATTTTAAATGTTTATATTTTGATATCTGTGTAACAGCTTCAGTTATCTTTATATGTTTCGGTGCTGGACACTTATTGAAATGCCCAATATCCTCAACAACACCCACTATCTCACTTACCCGAGTGACATCGTTTGCATTTAAATTAATTTACATGGAATACTTTAATTGCTTTCGTTTTTATAGGGCGGCAATTAGCCATCACATTTTGTTCCAAAGTGACGCTTCGTTAGAACCTTTTACTACTACTACTAATTACTCCTTGTAATTTAGTCAATAGTCAGTAGTCAAATATTTTTATTTAATACTAGCGACCCTTTACGTGCTTAAGTACGTATAAACTGAAATACTTAAAAAAATGTTGCAAAATCAATTTCATTTATTCAAACAAAGATATTAAAAAAAATGTTTTTATTGCTAGCTATTTTAAAACTTAATACAAAACATTTGGATAAATCATATTTTTTATTTTCCCATTTTGAGCATGAATAAACAAACGGCTGGGGATACATAACTATCGCTGATAATTTGCTTAAATCAAAGCACGTACAAAAAGAAAATATGGCCTCATAATTGAGATAACAAAACAAAAAGAAAAAAACAACTGAATAAAGTTTCATTATAACAGCACAATCCCCATCTGAAAAGTATCAATTTGACTGAAAAATACCCATTTACAAAATGATCCGCCATTTATTGAATCTATTTGTTACAAAAAATATGATAAATGAAGAACCGCTCAACCGACTTTATGCAAACTTTACATAAACCAACTGCTAAATAGTCCAAACAAAGCATAAACATTTGGTTTGGATAGGTGAGCCCGTTTTTGAGTTATAAAATTACAACGAAAAGTGGCATTGATTTTCAACCGACGAAAAAAGGAGAAAGTTCTTAATTCGATCCGTATGTTTTTTTGACTGTATGTTACTCGATTATTCTGGTGTTTGTGGACGGATTTTCAAAATTGTTTTTTTAATTGAAACCCTATCTTCCCGCGATGGTCCCATTATAATTTGGTCCAGGTCTACATTAGTATTCATGAGAAAACCACATATGTTCCAAATTTGATTCGGTTTTTGCAGTTTTACTGCGTTTAAATTATTACATATTTACATAGATAGGGTGGCATTGATCTCTGAACGTCATTACTACGAAATTATAATTGTAATAAACAAACAATTACGTCAAAAAATAATGTCATTGTACGCATGGTAATTAAAACAGACGAAAACTTAAAATGAACCATATAACTTAAAATTTAATTAAACTTAATATTAAAGACAGCGATATAGAAACATAATATCTGTCAAATTCAAGGCCCCAAGACATTCCTATTTCTATGAGACTAATACAAAAAATACTGTCGTTTATTGAAAACTATTTCCAAATTTCGCCTCTGTGGTCTAGCGGTTCAGTTGTTGGACTTGACTGCATGATATCCTAGGTTCGAATCCTGGGTCTCTGTAAATTATTTGTATGGGAACTTTGAACAGCGCCTCTAATGGTAACTAAGATAAACACAATTTTTTACCAAAAGTGTCATAGATTTCGACACGTAACTTACCCGAAGTAATCTATACCAACTCATGGTAAAGGCTTTGATATCTCACTAGATTTAATGGGATTGGCAATTTTTTGTAGAAATATAGATTGTATTTCTGAGTTTAGATGCTCATTAAATTTATTTTATGTTTATTTATATATGTTTGTACTTATTATGTGTTGTTATTCCTTAAAAAACATCTAATATTGTGTTTTTAACATGTGATCAACTTGCGCAATTTGCGGACCAGTATCTATTGTTATCATTATGTTATAAATTATAATGACTAACAATTATTGTTCACAATGTGGCGGTACATCGTTAAACAATAATTTAAAAGATTAGTCTTTATCTTTAATAAAAAATGTTATTACTCGGCCCGTTTCGATGAATTATGATTTAGATTTTATTCGATGACCAAATTAAAATTTGGTAAAATAGTTTTCTTATGATTCAACAACGAAGAGACAATTTACTAATTTATTGTTATATGGGTACGCCGTTAAAAAGTTCTAAAAAAGGTGGGATTAATCCATGTAGCATTTGATATCAGTCAAGTTTTAGGCCAACAGAAAAAGTTAAGTGTTTCATTATCAGCCGGAGGATGTCCACTGCTGGACATAGGCCTCCTCCAAAGAGCGCCACAAGTCACGATCACCAGCCGCTTGTAACCAGCGACTCCCCGAGACTTTGACTAGTGTGCTGAGTGTGAGTTTCGCACGAATTTACTTTACTACGGCGTTTGCGTTTGGACGATCCAAATGTATGGAATAAAATAGCTGCTTCGACTATCCGCTAGAGGCGCTGACAATAAATCCATACATCAAGTTCGTTAAAAGTAAACGCGATATTAAATCATTTGAAAAACTCACACTAGGGACACAGATCATTAGTCCACCGGTCCCCGCACCGGAGAACACCACGTCTTCCGGTGCGGGGCCGCCACTCGCGAAACTTTCTTCCGTCAAGTGTTTCAAAAAATTTAATATTAAATTGGTAGGTACTTACTAAGAGTAATATTAAAAAGTATGTTAAAATTCGTACTGATTAAAAAAATCATTTCTACTAAGAACACAAAAATGAAGAACAGTTACAGGGCAAGACGTATCGAATCTATGTCAGACCAGTTGGGTCAGGTCCCAATTGGTCTGACATATCTTAATTCTTTAATCTCTTTTCTTTAGAAAAAAAGTCGTGTGGTAGAAGAGATATAGCTTCACGAATTTCAAGCTTAGTAAATACCTAAAATAATGATACAAACACAATTTTGAAGATATCTTTAATATTCTTAAACGATAACATATATATGTACATTTATCGTTCGGAAATCTTATAAACTGTCATATGATAGTTTTATTAAGATAGTGTCATAAGATACATCGGCACATACATCGATAAAATCCTTTCATTGATATCAAAATTTTATCGTTTCTATAATTAACACAAAAACACGAATGGGAGTTAAATATGGAAGTTAAGTTCTAGCCATCAAAACAAGGTAGCGCACTGACAGAGATATAATGGAGCCGGCTATAACTTCATTAAGTTTTAAAACGTTACCATTTCCAGATACGACACGATTTTTTGGACGTATTTCTATGCGCCTTGATTTTATATTAGAAGAAATAAAAAGTTTTTGGCGGGATCGAAAAAAACGGTGAAGGTTTTTTAATAATTTTAGAATTTTGGTACATTTGATGGAAATCAGTTGACTGCGGTAGCATTTTGTACAATTTTGCTCAGCAAAAGTGCACAAGTGAAGTAAATCTTAACGCCAAATCTCATTCGATCACCTAAGAGCTTTTAATGACATACTGTGAACACTTGACTATGTAAAAAAAACTAAAGACATACGCTATAAAAATGACCAACAATAAAACAAATATCTATACAAGCCGATGAAATGCCGATTTGTTCTCGGAACACGATATTAAAGAACACTAACGTGACAACTGTAATAGTAGGTTTGGCAGTATCATTTATAATTTAAATGCAGTAAAACCGCCTTCAATTTAAATATTATATCGTCAAGCAAACAAATAAGTAATATTTTAAAAAATCTGAACCATTTTCCATGATTTTTAACGGATCACAATCACACTATTCAACACAAAAAATAGCAAACTACCCCGTAAAAAGCGATGTGTAGTCTAAAATACACGTCTAATTGGGAATCTCTACAATTTTGTCGTCGAAAAAGTCAAAAAAATTGTTTTACACTTACACATTAGGCCTAATACTTCGGCCACAAAATAATAGAAATAGAAATTAGATGGTGACTTAAATTTATTTATTCCCTATATATTGCTATAAAAAATCTGGTTGAAACAATGGAAACAGTTACTGTAATCGGTCACTGTTGCCGGTTGCCGCTACAATAACCATTATATTAACATCTGAATTGCATTTTTAGGAATTTAGATTACAAGATATACATAAAATGTATCAACATATGTTTGTGTTTTTTCTTTTATTTTAATGGCTTCGAATTCCTATATCAATTTTTATTTAATGGTGCTGTATTCTAAAAAATACTGTTTTATAATATCGCATACCAGGAATATGATTTTTAGGGTTCTGAACTTAATGTCGTAACAACAACAAAGTTATTCCTTCTGATTATTTTTAAATTTGGATAAATCTGCATTCCTGGCGGATGCAAACCAGGTTTTACAACCGTCTAGAACCCCGTTATGTTTGTTGAATAATGCGTAATCACAACTGTTACCTCAATATTAATTTCGATCTTACCAAGGGCAGACATCATATGATGCGACCAAGATATCCAATTCATGATTACTGATACGAGTATACACAAAAAGTGGCGAACATTCTCAGACTCTACACACCTTTTTCAAGATTTCAATATTTCTGATTCACATGTCATGGTAATCTTATCATGCTTTGCTTTGTCGTAATTTCAGAAAATTTATACATTTACAATGATAAAACGTAGTAAAACTGCGAAAACCGACTCCAACCATTTTATTCGGTACGATTTCTTTTTTTTTTTTTTGAAATATAGCAAATGTACCACCACATACATCTTATTAACATCCTTGTAGTAGTTTGAGATACTTTTCCCCGTGTTGGTCCGGGCCCCTTTGCAGAATAGACCATCTGCCTTCCCTGCAAGGCAGCTCGTAAAAGGCGAGCATAGGCTGACCGTCAATAACACCGAGACATCTGACTAGGTGGTAGAGTTTTGCAGCGACTCGCCCGGATTGGTACCACCGCCTTACCTATTCCTGCCGCCATAACGTCATGACGTGTTCCGGTTCGGAGGGTAAAGCAGCCGGTAAACTTACTTTTGCTCGAGGCCTAACATCCCGACCTCAGGTTGGTGTCTCTGGCTGGTTACCAGCTTTGGTGTCTCTTGGCGGCGTGTATTTCTTACCATCAGGGAATCCGTCTGCTTGTTTGCCTTCATATATCATAAAAAAACACTTAATAATGCATGGATGTGTTGATACTACTACACTTTACTAGTACACTACATTGCGTATGATACGTAATTTATATATATACTATCTGACCCGGCGAACTTCGTATCGCTTGACCTTGACAGCTACAAATAGTTTTTTTTTGCAAAAAATGTTGTTTTTCCCGTTTTCACTGCAATTTTCCGAGTTTTTCTCTTCATAAGAACCATCTTTTGACAATGATAACAGATTGCAGAATAATTTCCGAATTTGGTCTATCCGTTCAGATGAGATGGAGAACCATTCAAGATGGAGATTCATTTTATATAGATAAGTATGTACTTATTGTTTATATTCAGTACATAGATATATATATACGTATAGTTTTGTCAAAATAATATTAACAGTGACTCAACATCAGTTTAGCAGTTTTCGATTTCCGACAGGGGCAGGCGTTTGTGTGGTGAACATTTAAATGTCTCTATTTTCAAGTCTGAGTGTTTATTAAATTTATTCTGGTATCTATTTAAGTATTTCTATGTACCATCGTTGACTAAGATCCATAACATATGCATGTAATTTGCTTACTTCGTGGTTAGATTCAATTTGTGTAACGTGTCCAGGGATATTTTTGTAACTTGTCCCCCTCCTTTTTTGGAAAGGATAAATAATTAAATAGTAGTTCCTATAACAGCCAGAGCCTTTACCATGAGTTGGTATAGATTACGTTCGATAAGTTAAGTGTCGAAATCTATGACACTTTTGGGCTACAAATGTGTTTCTTTTAGTTACCACAGTTGACGTGTTTCAGTGCGGAGGACAATGTAACTAGCTGGTAAACTTACTTTTGCTCGAGGCCTAACATCTCGGCCTAAGGATGGCGATGTCTCTAGGCGGCGTGAATTTCTTACCATCAAGAAATCCGTCTGCTTGCTTGCCTTCCAATATTATAAAATAAAAGTACAATAATATATACAGTTACTACGCGTACTTCACAGAACAGCTGTTGTCAGGCAGAAAAAAAATCTAGATGCCTGATATCTGGCTGTAATTTATCAACGGATAAGTATTTCCTGTTGTTATTTATGAATATCTACATGTTATATCTCTAATGCCTATATGATATGGGATAAAAAAAGTATCTTCACGCCCATATCCTCGAACAAGTAGGCAGAGGCACAAACAGGGCACCCACGACTAGCCGAAGACACGAAGTCTCACAATGTGATAGGTGGCAATCCTATCGCCAACCGGGCACATTTCGAATCCCGAGCAACATTTTTCCATTAGAAAATTGGAAAAACCCAATTTTTTTTGTTGCCTGACCTGGGATTCGAACCCGGGACCTCATGCATTAAAGTCCAACAACTGAACATGCTAGACCACAGTGGCGATTATCCTTATACGATATGGGATATCGTACAATATAATATTTTTTTTATATATTATGTACATATTGATTATTTATGTCTATGTCTAAGGTCGTTATGGCCTAAAGATGCCATACTGGATAAAACAAAGCTAATTGGCAAAACATTTTTTTTTATTTTTCTAAGAAATGTTATGGAATGTTAATTTTAGACGCCTTTTATAGCGTGATTAGAATGTTTATCAATGGAGACGAATGAAGGAGAAGGATTCTTAAGTTTTATGATCTGGGGCACTTAGGATTTAAAAAAGGAAAAAAAGAGGATGTTATAATTATGACGTATCTCCCCCCCTCTCTCTTTCTCTCTCTCTGTGTGTGTGTGTGTGTGTTTTTTTTTTGTCAGTTTATAAAGTGTAGGCACTAAGAATGAAATTATTTTTTTTGTTATTTGTTATTTGTTATTTGTCTCTGACGGAAAACGAGGGCTTTCACAAGTTTCACTTAATTGTGTGTTTGTGGCATTCGAATGAATAGATTTGATGATGATGCTTGAAAAATATTCTTTAGCTGAGGTTATTTTTTCTAATGGCATAACGCGTAGCGAGAAGAAGAAATTTCCTTGCAATTTAGAAGACTATGTTATAATATTTTGTATTTCCTTACAATTTATGATTAATTTATCATTAAAAAAATAAGCGCAATAAAAATGCAATAACCGACTTCAACTATTACATTAGTTACCACGTCGCGATTTTATCATTATTTTTTTTCAATTATAATTAAATAATTAATAATGAGGTACCGGTCGTCAATTGGTATCAACAAAAATGTGTGATTTATTTAGTATAACTCAAAAACTACTCGTCGGATCATGACAAAATTAATCTGCAAGCACCTCTAATCGTCAAAGTCAAGTCAAACCTTGTCATCAGGCAAAAAACATACAAAAGATACAGTCTAATTCAGAACATTTTCTTTTGAGTTGGTTAAAAATAAGGCAGAATTAAGATTCTACATTCATTAAATCTTAAACACATGTCAACATATTTAAAAAATATTGACAATTTGACACAGTATCAAAAATAAGGAATCCTTCATAAGTGTTCATGCTACAATAGCCCAAAAAATATTCCATTGAAAGAAATACAGAAATCAATGTCTGAAGATGTAGAACACATGTGAATTATAAAACAACCGAAGTGTGGAGTAATAACTACTTGAATTCAAACACGATTCAACGCTAATTGTCTTCATAAATTAGATTAGACAAAAATGAACTGAATGAAGATTTTGACATCTGTGAACGATAACACAGTCAAAGTCGAAGGGCATCAACGTGTTGAAATTAAAACATGACTTCACGCTACAATGGCGTCTACATAAATTGGAGTAGGCACAAATGACATGTGTAAAGATATTGTACACCTGTGAACGGTAATTGGTGCGATGCCATTCATGGCAGTGACTTGCCGATTTCTTTGTATACCAACGAATTTCAAACTTCTGTTTGTAATGTACCGGGGAAATTATATGTTGAAAGTATCCGACGAAATTTCGTGCTTGTATTTCATTATTGGGGGTTTCTTTATATCTTACATGTAGTTAATTACGCTAGTAAAAAAATATATTATGTCTTTATGAAATAGAAAGATATACAAGCTGACAGTGTACCTGATGCTAACACAAACACGTGGTCTGTACCTATACACTAAACATTTATGTGGTCCTATTTCTACAAATACTTAAGCATATTAAACCTATGCGTAATTAGCATTACTGCCTTGAAAACTAAGATACGACCTCACTTTAACATCTAGGAAATCTACTAAACTCGCTTTCTGTGGAATTCAAGAACCTATGTGTCACATGTTTCATTGTACCTTTCCACGATCAAAACACTAGGCCTTTTCCAAGGGCAGTATCAAGAAACCGAAACCAGTGTGTTTTATGAAAAAAGTAATAAATATGGCGAAAGCTAGGCAGGTCTGCAAAAATCGTGAAATTTTGGCAATCGGATCTCTCTGCCTACCTAGCGAGAGAGACTTGTTATGAAAATATGCCTGCAATAATAATTAAAATAGGATTTTTTATATTTCATATTAATATTATTAAAATAATTAAATGAAATTATTAAAACATTATATGTTTATGAATATGCATTTATTTATATCATAGGCACACATTTTAAGGCACAATTAGAGTCCATCATTGTCCACTGCTGACTTGGGAGAAAACTGTATATGGAAATGGTTTTCATATTTAGAACCTAATAATAATTAACAATCATATTCTAGCCACTGTCAATAATATGATCATCACTTGCACAGTTATTTAAGAAACAAAACTGCACTACAAATTGGGACTTAACGTAGAACCCCGTAGCACGCCTTCACGCATACAGCGGCAAAGTAAAATAAGGCGGTATGATGAAACTCGTATCCAAGTAAAAGAAACCATAAATTAATAATCCAATTATACTGAAAATAGGTTGTTAAATAACAGGTTAGTGTAAATGTAATTTATGTGCCCTAACAATGGTGGTATTGTTTGAATTATAAAGCGAAATGGCGAGTCATCGTTTCCACCAACCGTGCTACCACAGAACAAATATAATTATTATAATTGCGCCGGCGTATACAAAGGATGGAAGAAATTCCGTGATACACAATGCGTATTTGCATAACACAGCGGCCATGTTGGATATTAATCAAGAAAGTAACGTTAAATTGGTATTGATGTCATTATGGATTACGTACAAACAACTATTTTTACTTGAAGAATTGTTTCCTGGTTAGTGGAAAAATTTTTCAACTGAAATTTAAGTATGAACGAAATTTGGAAAAGATTTGAATATTCCGAAAAGGTAGGAAGAGGTACAGCCAGACCACCCACGATAAGCTGAAGACACTTAAGCCCTAAAATGTAATAAGTGACAATTCAACTCCAACTGTGCACATGTCTAATCCTTAGCAACGTTATTTTTTATAAGAAAATTGAATAAACTTGTTTTCTTTTGGTTACCTGACCTAGGGATCGAACTGAAAACCTCATGAAGTCAAGTTCAACACCTAGACCGCTAGACCACACAGGCGATTAAATAAAGAAAATAAATATAAAAATTACATTAAAGTAATATTTTTTATTCAAAAGTACATATCGAAAATCAATATGCACTAACATACTTTGTTATGGAATTAAAAGGTAAATAATCAGACGGATTTCCTGATGATAAGAATTACACGTCACCAAAGATTTAGATTGACAAATCCTAAGACTGGGATGCTATGGCTATAGTGTTTATTTATTTACAGTGTGAATAAATTATTTGTAACCATACTATTGCAGCAGAAATGAGTAACTAAGAATCAGAATCAGAAAAATCTTTGTTCGCGTGAACTATACAAGTGGTATTTGTGCGCGTTGACATTTTTATAAACTACCATAAATAGTAGTAAATTGTAATAGGCACCAATTCGGCAAGTCGTTTTAAAATGTTACAATCTACTAGAAGTTACCGTATTAGTGACAAACTAATTAATCACCCCTTACAAGCTAGGAAATATGGATTATATTGTTCTCAGAAATCCACATGGCAAAAAAACTTGATTGTGCCTTGAAGTATTTCCATGGAGTTTTTAATCTATACATGAATCCCCATTTCGAGTGGACAACCCATCACGACTGAACAAATGGACCAGTTTTCGTAATTCTTTTTTTGTTATGTTGGTCAGGATATGGTTCTTATGAAGAGAAAACCGAGAAAATTGCAGGGAAAATGGGATAAACTTTATGTTTTGCGACCACGCGTAATGGGGTTTCATTTTTATATACCACTCGCTGCCCGCCCCGGTTTCACACGGATTATATATATAAAACTTCCTCTTCCATCACTTTATCTATTAAAAAATCTGTTGCGTAGTTTTAAAGATTTAATCATACAAAGGGACATAGGGTCACAGGAAGCGACTTTGTTTTATACTATGTAGTGATATATATTAACCACTCACCACATTAATTTACCCACGTCTTCGTCCGCATATTCATATTGTGTATATTCTACGTAGGATTGCGTAGAGATATTACAATAAAAACAAAGTAATTATGTATAATCATTTTCTAACTAAAAATAATTAAATCGTTTCAATATTAACTTGACAACGGAATATTACCACTAACATTCACAATTTAACATTGCTGATTGCTGAGAATAGGTATTTTTATTTTTTTATGTAATTGGAAGGCAAACAAGCAGACGGATTTCCTTATGGTAAAAATTTCACCCCGCCTGGAGCCACCAAAGGTGGTAATGGTGCGTTGCCAATCTGCAGCCGGGATGTTAGGCCTTGAGCAAAAGTAAGTTTACCGGCTACCTTACCCTCCGAACCGGAACACGTCATGACGTTATGGCGGCAGGAATAGTTAAGGCGGTGGTACTTATCCGGGCGAGTCACTGCTAAACTCTACAGCCTAGTTAGATGTCACGGTGTTAGTGACGGTGAGCCTATGCTCGCCTTTACGAGCTGCCTAGCAAGGAAGGCAGATGGTATTTTCTACAAAGGAGCCCGAACCAACACGGGGAAAAGCATATAGCAAGTTTTTAAACAAAATAGAAATTTTGAAATACTGTACGTAGGTATTTCATCAACATTATTTTATCAACGTGAAACTATGTCGAACACGGATACGAAAAATGATCGACATCAGTGATAAAGAATCTTATCATTTTGTTTAAGTAAAATATATCAAAATAAAATGCTGATTTGGCAATGTTTATGATAAGGTCTTAACACTTAAATCAAAGGCCAGTTCTATTTTTGTCGAATAGATTTTTGAGGTCAATGTAGCATTTCTTATCCAATTATAGTTATTAATGCGAAGTTTTGGAGGGCGGATGGATTTTTGTTACTTTTTCACATAAAAACCACTAAACATAATTAGATAAAACTTTACAGTAACATACTCGTATTTATTAATTAGAATAACACATGGACTGCCATTTATTAAAGTTTTTCGCAACGCGGCACGTGCAAAAATCTCGTTCTAATTAATCTCTAGGTATAGTTTTATTAAATTTATAATCTAGTTTTAATTAATCTCTAGGTATAATTTTATTAAATTTATAATTTTATTAATTTATTTTAAGCTCTTATTTTATTTTTAATGAAAAAATTCAGTAACGCAGAAAATTTTTATTTACATGATCTATAAAATGTTTTTGTTTTGTGAATATATAGCTTTCATCCCCTATTTCACACTATTAAGGGTAAATTTAAAAAAAAAACAACGTTTTTGTCGTAGTTAATTCATAAACTTCTCGTGCAAATATGTTTAAGAAGTAAAAAGATTCATAAAAATATCCTTTATTTTGCTGCGTAGGGCGTTGAATTTCGGAAATCGTCGAAACATGTAACTTATAATTTATTTTTTACTTTATTTACATAAAATTTCATGCAAAATTGTCCAAAAAGTAAGTAGTTTCATATTTATGAACATGTTTGACTATTTTCCAAGTCATTAAAGAAATACTCACGTATTCAAAAATTTTTTCTAAACCTTAAGGGTTTGGCTTGTGCTTCGATACTTCAGTCAGTTATATTTTGCTTTTCATATATACAGATATTTTAAATATAAGCCGTTGACCATGTCACCAGAATCTGAAAAATGTAACAGTTTTGAAATATAGAATAGCATTTTGATTTACCAAGTGACCAAGCTATCTAAATGAACTTTTCGAAAATAGCTGTAGCAGCGAAAGTGTTACATAGCTAACCAATCCTCACGTAGCTGATAGCGGATTTGTTCCAATTATCCGCAGATAGTAAAAACTGGTGTTACGGTTTAAAAATTATCTTTCCTATCAAAATTCCTAAATCACAATGCCGTCGAGGTATTTCGTCATCCTTGGACTAAAATTGCACTGAGTCAGGAAAATTATACTTGATATGACGAAAATGCAATATAAAAAAAACAGTTTTTTGTTGACGTGACGAACCTATCGCCTGCTAATAATAATGAAGTTACTCAGATTTATGTAGGGCTTTCCTTACTTTGGTTGTCCCAAAGTAAGTTTAGAACTTGCTATTTTTTAACGACGTCCTTGAACTCAGCCCCCAACAGTAAGAAGTATGGAGTATTGGGGCGTATGGCTCTTTTTTATGACATGACCTAAAATTTTAAAGTTTGTTGTGTACCTACTTAGATCATTGTACTCGACAAATACTAGTTTACCTATTAGTATATGGGGGCATTGGTGACCTGTAACACAGGTTTATACCTAAAACTGGCACCAATCTCTTATAAACAGGTTTAAGCAACACATGTTCTTTCATCTTAAGATATATTTACTTTTTTTTGGCTATTGTAAGCGAGAAATAAATTATTTCTTATTATTTTCTACGACATTCCTTACCACATGCTCCCTAGACCATAAGTACTTATTAATGACTTGACTAGTCTAGTCAAGAGCAGGGTAGCTCCTCACACAAATGGGCACCACAGCCTTATGTATTCATGCCGCCATAACGTAAGTGTTCGCTATTGTCATGATTCTGCATGAAGGTAGGATAGTCTGTAGGCTTGCATACATAGCTTAAGATATGGCCATTAAAGAGCGGCACACTAGTGCTCACTACCACAAGATATAGACTACCTGTTTATATATTGTGCGTCTACAGTGTTTATAAGCCACAGTTATTCTTTCTACCAAAAATGGCGCCTGCATGTCGGTTGTCCGTGTCGGTTGTCTGGAAACAAAAAAAAAAACAAACAGATTATTAATTGATTATAAAATGTCAATCTTGTGACTATTTTTTTTAATTATTGTTATTATTATTAGGTTATTTTCTTATTATGTATGATTCCTTCAACTGTTTTGTCACAGATTTTAATTTGTAGGGTTGGCTGAAAGAAATCTGTAGACATAGATATAAACCCATCTTTGGTGCATTTCCGTTTATCGCTGTCCATGTTTAATGGCAAAAATTGTGTACAATAAAGAATTAAATAAATAAAAATGATTTGAAAAAATATGTTCGGGTTTATTTAGCTAACAAGGAATTGAAGTAACATAACACTAGCTATTGCCCGCGACTTCTTACACACGTTAAAGCGATTTTTCGTGATTAGTGATGTAAACGACAAAAATCCTCGAAATAAAAAAAAAGAAAAGAAAGAAAAAATATTTATTTGCGGAATATGAGTGTTACAAAGATGTTACAAAATTATTTAGGTATTTCTACATATTCTACCAACTTTTAGTGTGCAAATATTTTAATAGTTAGATATTAATCAGTTAGTTAATTTAATTATTTACCTACTATTGACACACTGTTTATTGTTTTGATTAGGTACATGATTATTTATTAATACAAACAATTTTTAGAATATAAATTATTTGATCCCTGTCTACCGTAAACTACCAATGTACCAAAAGTATGTACTGCCGTCCATTTTAGTCATCTACGCTTTTTAACGCCATACGGAAAAGGGTGTTTTTTATAAGTTTGATGTATCTGTTTGTGTGTGTCTCTTTGTAGCATCACAACTTTTGAACAAGGTGAACCGATTTTGATTGAAAGCTAAGGTGATCGAGCCAGCTAACTTCTCAGCTATTTTCACAGGCTTTTATCAAGGGTTTGTTATTTTTCCTTAATTTTACGGCCACAGAGACGGTTATCATTTTGTACATCATTATGTCACAATTTTGTGTAGAAAATATCTAATGAATGATATTTGTTTTATTTATTCGGAGTGCGTCCGTCAGTGTTGTCAATATCTTAAATATACAGAATTCACTGTTCCACAGTTTTATCAAATACATGTACAGATAAACTATAAGTACATAACTCAAAAACCACTAGTCGGATTAAGAGCAAACTTACATGGTTTTCCCCGTGTTGGTCCGGGCTCCTTTGTAGAATAGACCATCTGCCTTCCTTGCCAGGCAGCTCGTAAAAGGCGAGCAAAGGCTCACCGTCACTAACACCGTGAATTCTGACTAGGTGGTAGAGTTTAGCAGCGACTCGCCCGGATTGGTACCACCGCCTTACCTATTCCTGCCGCCATAACATCATGACGTGTTCCGGCTGGGAGGGTAAGGTAGCCGGTAAACTTACTTTTGCTCGAGTCCTAACATCCCGGCCCCAGGTTGGCAACGCACCATTACCACCTTTGGTGTCTCTAGGCGGCGTGAATTTCTTACCATCAGGAAATCCGTCTGCTTGTTTGCCTTCCAATATCATAAATAAAATGGTACCTCCTTGGAATTACGAACTACCTTTCGTAATAAAAATTATTGGATCGGAAAGTAGCAACAAAATAGGAGGCCGTTTTTGTAGTTTTAATTCGTTTAAATTATTCATTTTAAATACGAATATTTCATATTCTGTATCACACTTGTTTGTCATCGTTTTTAGTCGTCATCCAGTTATTTTGCTACAAATCACGTTTCATGATATTAACTTCATAACAAGTAATTACAACTGCCGTTCTTTTGACTTCAATACAGCTCTTTATAACCATAATATGGGGGAAATTGTTGCTAGTAACGGACAGCAAAATATTTAAAATAACCTATATATAATGGCACAGAAAATGTTAAAAGACTGTAACACAAGCCTACACAACATTAGCTATAAAGATGTTATCGTCGGCCATAACAATGTTGGCCGAAAGTTGAATCTACCAAATATCGTTATAATAAACTGATCATATTTCGGTCTTTGAATGCAGATTGTATCTATACAGGGTGACCAAATAATAGATAATCCTATTGAATGTTTGGAATAACAATGTCTTTTGTTGGGAGCTTCAAATGACAATATTCCTTCCTGATTGCGGTTATATCCGGACTGAACTATTAAAAACGGTGAGTAGTTTTTTTTAATATTTTTTTAAATATTTTCTGTCCTTAATTTACAAATTATTAAGTTACCATTTTAATAATGATGATTTAAAATATCAGGTATAGACACTAAAGCACCAAACCCGCCCTAATAACAACAACCAAAAAACTTATTCAGTAATTATTAAATTACGTTTTATGAAAGTTTCTAACAAACTCTTATTACTTTAAATATGTTTTAAAAAGAAGTATCACAATTTCATTCATGGTGGAAGTCTTAATTATTTTTGCCTATAAATAATACAAAAAGTTTTTCCCCTGCCAGGATTATAGCTTGAAATCTTATATTTTTCTTGTCAATGTAGTTCGAAAAGCAAATACCTATCTGTGATACAAGTTTTAAAGTGAAACTTCTTTAGAATCGTTGTAATTTCAAAGCAGGTGCAACGGAAAAACGACAGGTAAGAGACACAAATATATATTTATCTCATTCTTTTGTCGATTTATTGAAGTTTCACTTCTATCGTGTGTGAATCGCACACACACTTTTTTTTAACAAAATCTCGCTTGACACTGTTTCATAGAAATAAACTGAATCAATTTTAATCCAGCTTTTTATATTGGAACGCCGATTGTCTAATTTGCATAAAGTCATATTTGATCAAATTCAGTCAAACAAAAACCCATCTTTGATTAAATTTGAATCACGTTGTTCCCCAACGCACAAAAGATAATTGTCTTATAATTGTAGCGTAAAAATAATCATTAGTCACGTTAATAATATGTCTTTCAAACAAAATTACTTGTTAACATTAACAAGAAGATAAGCAAAGACTTCGTTTTAGCCCACATGTGGAGTGCGGCATAGGAATCATTACTGACCAGGCATATTTTATTCAAATTTATTAGTAAACTCAGTTTTACCCCATGTTGGTTCGGGTTGCAGAATAGACCATCTGCCTTCCTGAAAGGCAGCTCGTAAAAGGCGAGAATAGGCTTACCGTCAGTAACACCGTGACATCTGACTAGGTGGTAGAGTTTCGCTACCACTCGCCCGGATTTGTTCCACCGCCTTTTCTATTCCTGCCGCCATAAAGTTCATTGCTTGCCGATGACGTGTTCCGGTTCGGAAGATAACGTAGGCGGTAAACTTACTTTTGCTCGTAACCTAACATCCCGGCCTTTGGTTGGCAACGCCATTACCACCTTTGGTGACTCTAAGTAGCGTGAATTTCTCACCATCAGGATATCTGCTTGTTTGCCTTCCAATATCATAAAAGGACTAAGTAATGATAAATATTAACTGGTTGCTTGATAAAGAGAAGCCAGGGCGTGTCACTAGCAAACTGGGAAACCATTTAGCATTAATAAAGACATGCAAAAACGCCATTCTCACTCCTAACTTGCGCAAAAGATAAGGATCTCTATACAAACAGAACCGAGCTTAGTTGAGTGAAAAATAATATGTTTGTAGATGTTTATCGATACTAGGAGAATAGCGCGGCTCGGGTTACATGTTCTAAATAGCTTTATAGGGAGATTTGTAAGGATAACTGGTAATAATGGATATCGTGTTGTGAATATTGTGTATTTAGCTAATGAGCTTTGGGCACACCGTGTATGGGGCTCAGTCGGTGCAATATGTGAAGTTTATGAAAGTGTTTGGGTTGGGAACACTGTATTTTTTTAAATAATTTACTAGCTGTTACCCGCGGTGTGGCCTGCGTGGTTAATGGTCCCACAGGAACATTGTTTTGGGGATAAAAACTATCCAATGTGTTAATCCAAGTTACCCTCTTTGTGCGTGTCAAATTTCAAGAAAATAGGTTCAGCAGGTTTTGCGTATAGAAGTAACACAGAAACAAAACAAAAAACAAAGTTTGTATGTTTCAAACTTTCGAAATTATAATATTTGGAAATAAATAAAAAATTGTTATCACGCCTGTGTTCCCGAAAACGTAGGCAGTGACAACCCCACGAACAGCCGAACATACATATGTCGCACAATGTGAAATGTGGCTAGCTTATTGCCAACCGGGCACAAATTCTATTCCGAGCAACGTTGTTCATTATATGAAAATTGAAAAACCATATTCGGTTTTATTATCGGATACGGGGATTGATCACGGGACCCTGTGAAGTTAAGTCTAGCACCGGACCGCTAGATCACAGAGGCGGTAGTTATAAATATATGATATCGTTTGTAGATATCATAATTATTAATATTAAATAAGTGGAAAGCAGGTTTAACGGTTCTAATTAGTTTATTAGGCACAATTACAATTTGCATGTACATTCTGTCTCAGGGTCACGGAATAAATACTAAAGTGACTGATATTATATTAACATTTTAATTTAATTAACATTTTAATAATAAAATATAATATGTGTATGTTGTTAAGTGAGCAGATAAATAAAAAAATATATTGCAGTATTTTTCAGTTACGTAGATATATTTATTCATATAATGTTATGTTTAAAAAATGCTCGTCGTGAAAATCCTAGTACAATCATAAAAATAAAATCTATATATATAAAAGAAAGTGGTGTTAGTTACACTACTTATAACTCAAGAATGGCTGAACCGATTAGGCTGGAAATATGTGGGGAGGTAGCTTAGAACCGGGAGAAGGACATAGGATACTTTTTTTCCTGTTCGATTGTGAGGAAACTGGGAAAACAACATTTTAATTTACCCATACAAATTGAACGGGCGGAACGAAGTTCGTGCAGGTCGGCTAGTATTTACATAAATACCGACAAAACCTATCAGTAAATAACGTAAATCCGTAAATAATCGCACCGAAATTGGTTTAATCGTTTAGAAGCTATGATGACACAGACAGACACATACCCACATTAACATACAGACTTATAACAGACCACTTTTTTCGCCAGGGTTCAGCCCGAGTCCATTCAAACCCTAAAGTACAATATAGAAATAAAACTTGGCTAATAGCAATATAATACTTATAAAAAAATACAAGTGTAGGTATTTTTAACGGTTTTTTTATCAACCTGTTTACAGACCGTACTGTAATTCATTTTGATAACAATGTTGTATTATAATTGCCGATAAAGTAATTATTTTGATTCCGATTACAATATTGTGTAAAAGCAGCTTAAGATTAAGATTCAGTATATTTGTTACCTTCGGATATACTTGTTTGAAAACAAGAAGGTAGATTTTTAACCGACTCCGAAAAAGGGAGAGTATCAGTAAATACATAAATAAATATACCTAGACAAGTTAGACAAATTAAATCTAATCCTCAAAGTAGTCAAATTATATGCTTGCATTGTGGGTTTTAGTCACTAGATACCATAATTAATATAATTTAATAAACACTCGGACCAAAAAATGCAGACTTCTAAATATTAATCATACAAATGCCTGCTTACACCGGGAATCGAACCCAAGTCTCACCTTTGTCGGTGTAGTTAGGCATATACGCTAGCCACTCGACCAACGAGGCTGTCGTTCAATCAATTCGACTATATGGTTTTTGAAATGAAACTTCTTTATCGGTGTTGGAAAAAAAATTAGTGTAACATTTTTTCGTTACGCGTCACATTTTTCCGTTACGCGCCATCTTTGTTCTTATTTCTACCACGCGTGATTCGAAGTGTACTTTCTCCAGCGGAGTAGGGATTGGCAATAAATTTTATTTAACCAATTTCTGTAAAGTTGCATATAGTAATTTTTTTTTTGAAAAATAACATAAAGAAGTTTCACTTCTTCACTTCTTACGAGTGTACGCTGGTACACGCACACATTTTTTTTGTTTGCTTGTTACGCAATTAACTGGCTAATATCTGACCGATTTTGATGGTTCTTTGTCAGAAAGAAAGGTGATGATGCCAACGTGGTTTCATATTAATTTTATTCTGATACAACTAGTACTTAATACTAGACCTAATAAAATAGTTGAAGTTGGTTTTTGCAGTTTTACTTTATTTTTTAATTTATTCAATAATACTATTGCGTTAAAGTATTTCTATTTTTATTACAATCTGAGCTACAGACACATTTTTTTAGATTACCTATGAACAAAAGGCTTTTCTTATGGTTTGAGACGATCGTTGCCTTTATACAATTCTGGTGCATCGCCAATTTTATCGGCCATATAACCTTTGAGAATGGAATACGATAATCGCACTTACACCATGGATACAGGAGTGGGTAGTTCTCATTAAGAACTTGATTCAATTATTATCATTATGTTAAAATTATTAAATTTGTTTTTATTATATCAAATTACCACAAAAATACAGTTAATAATAAACAGAACAAATATTAAGTTCTAAATTAAAAAAGAAAAAAACTAATGAACGAAATACACCGATGATGACGACAAATCTTTAACACAATCTAAACCAACACTACGAATTATCAAATCTACATTATTAATTGTAAAAGTATCTTCACGCCCATATACCCGAAGAGGTAGGCAGAGGTACAACCATGGCCCCCACGACTAGCCAAAGACACTAAGTCCCAAAATGTGATAGGTGGCAAGCCTATCGCCAACCGGGCACATTTTCAATCCCGACCAACATTTTTTTTATTAGAAAATTGGAAAAATCCAATTTTCTTTTCGTTGGCCGACCTGGGATTCGAACCCGGGACCTCATGCAGTCAAGTCCAACACCCGGACCGCTTGACTACAGAGGCGACTATTAATTGTAAATGAATCAAAATAAATGTAAATGTAATTAACATACGTACACACGTATATTTATTTTATGTTATTAAAAATGGCGTACAGAATTGTCTAATGTTCAGCGAGATATATAATATTCAAGTCATTTTGACGTCACTTAATTACTGTAAATGGCACGTAATCCTTAGTTTTAGTTTTCAAAATTTTTTAATCCAGTCCAAAAAAGGGAGAATATTCTCAATTCAACTGTACGCATTTTTAACCTCCGATGCAAAAAGAGGGGTGTTATAAGTTTGACGTGTCTCTCTGTCCGTGTGTCTGTCTGTCTGTGGCATCGTAACTCCCGAATGGATGCAGTGATATCAATATATATTTTTTGAATTAAAGGGAACTTATGTGCGAGTGTTCTTAGACATGTTTAATGAAAATTGGTTGAGCCGTTCAGAAGTTGTGGGGGTGAAAGGAAGATTAACCGATGCTTTTACTTTTTAAATAGAAATGAAGTTCTTATGTCGGCGTTTTTAATTTTTAATTTAATAGTTATTATTCAAATAACTATAATAATAACAAAAATAAAATAAATAAAAAATAAAATAAATAATTTGTTACGCGATAACTCCGTCAACCAATTTGATGGTTCTTTTTTAAAAAGATACGATTTTAAAAGAGACGTGTTCCGGTATGGAGGGTAAGGTAGCCGGTAAACTTACTTTTGCTCGAAGCATAACATCCCGGCATCAGTAAACTCAGTGGATAGAGTTTGATATTGCAGGGCCGTCTTAGATTATGCTGGGGCCGTTGGGCACACAAAAACATGGGGCCCTTTTAGAATATAAAGAAAACAAACTTTAAATTTTTTTCACTATGCTTTTTTCATTATTTTATAACAGTACGTCATTAATAATATTAGTGTGCTGCTGTTTTTAATTATGACTAGGTAAAATAAAAGTTTAATTCGGGATTTCTATTGAGCAAAATCTTCTATTAAATCCTCAAACTCATTTTCTGAACAATGTCACTTTCTATGCTCATAATTATTGACAAATTACTTAGTTGTTCTTAGGCTGCGAAATTGAACGGTCCCGAATTAAGGACAACGAAAAAAGGTAATGCAAAATATTTTAAGGTTAAAAGTGAGTAAAAGGGTCGATCCGTCGGGGCCCTCTGAGTAAAGGGCCCTGGGCACTGGCCCCGTGTGCCCTTAGGGTAAAGACGGTATTGTATATATCCTCTCCATCTACAATTCAATTAGTCGACTGAATATTTTTGAAGGACCAAGGAATTTAATACGAAATGTGGAAGAGTCTGGTGCATAATAATAATCTATATATCAACAAAAACAAATAAAATTGGAGTGTCTGTTTGTAACATTAAAAAAACTACTTTGTACTACATGCTCAATGTACCTAATTATATATTTGATTCATATAGATAACGAAATAACATTTTTTAGAAATTTTATATGTCGGTTGATTCTGGCTAGTTTCTGAAACGGCTGGACTGATGTTGGCGGGACTTGCACTGGCAGTTAGCTGATGTAATAAAAAGCAAAATATGCTAATTTAATTTAATTTTTTATATTTACCAGGCGGACGAAGTCGCACAGCCAGTGTTTTATATAATAACTAGTAGGCCTCGAAACTAAGTATTCGTTATTTTAAAATATTCTGTGCGCCAACTCTATATATGTACTTAGAACCGTCCTTAAGGCTCATAGGTCATTTTTATCTTTGCCAGACTACAACCTTTTCGTCAGTCGCCGAGTGTATAGAATGCCTACTCCTAATATTAAGAAAACTCATTTTGCTCAACGTTTTGATGATTCTATAAAGGTATTTATATACAAAAGGGTAACTAAATACAGTGACATTAAAAACAAAAATGTTTGTGAAGCGAAATATATAGTTTGCAAATGGTTACAGACATTATCATACGATGACACGGAGGAACTTATGAAGATTAAAATAAAACTTTTTGTTTATTAATTACACCGTCCTAATTATATATTTTTTGTATATTATAATACTCATATATAGCTTCTTTACAATATTTTTCTTTTGATTTTATGTACAAAACCATATATATTTGTAATAAGTAAACTGTTCTGTGAACGAGGTTTAAGTTAAATTAAGTTGCAAACAGGAATAAAGGTTGCCTCGATACAGGCTTGCCTAGTGAGGCGATCAACAGATATTTATTGTAACTGTTCAAAATGTAATCTGTGAAATAAAGATATTTTAATTATTATTTTTTTCTTTCATTTTTTTAACAAAAATAGCATTGCCCGGGATTGAACATGTGCCCGGTTGGCAATAGGCTTGCCACCTATCACATTGTGGAACTTTATATTCGACTAATCGTGTGTGCCTTGGTATTGCCTCTGGCTACTTTTTTTGGGGAAATGGGCGTGAACATACTTCAAAATAGTATTGTGACTATAAATCGAGATGTAAGTTAATATATCTTTTAAGTTGGATCAAAGTCCACATGTGAAAATTTGATTAAAATCGAATCTATACTTGTTATCGTCTTGTTGATTAAAATCGGTTAAGCAGTATTTATATTTCTACTAGCTGACCCGGCAGACGTTGTTCTGATATAATTTTAATGTGATTTTAGCAAAAAAATTGGGGTGAGTCACCCTTATCACTAAAGTAGATGTTGGCCGATTCTCAGACCTACTCAATATGCTCACAAAATTTTATAAGAATCGGTCAAGCCGTTTTGGAGGAGCACCGGAACGAACATTTTGAAATGAAATTTTTTATATAAAAGATATACATAATCCCCCTTTCGCGTGGTGTTCAAAGCATACCTGAACAGAGGGACCAATTTTGCTAATTATTTTTTGTTGTATTTGTTACTGTAAAAAGGTTCTTGTGAAAAAAAAACCGAAAAAAATGGCAGAGAAAATAAAAAAAACAATGCTTCAATACATAAAAACTTTTTTTTTTATAAAAAGACTGAAGCCAAACGAATATTATAGAGATTCGCAGCGACTCGCCCGGATTGGTACCACCGCCTCACCTACTCCTACCGGAACGGCAAGCACTGACGTTAAGCCGCCTTAACGTCAGTGCTTGCCGGTGACATGTTGCCACCTTTAGTGTCTCTAGGCGGCTTGAATTTCTTATCATCAGGAAATCCGTCTGCTTGTTTGCCTTCCAATATCATTAAAAAAATAATTAGGTCCAATTACTCTTTTTGTACCCAGCATTAGAACTCACGTGCAATTCTACAAACTATCCCTACCCTCCGGATCTAAATACAGAAGTACTACCTAAACATCGAAGAGACAGAAAGAACAGGTAAAAAAAGTATCTACACGCCCAAATCCACGTAGACTAGTCCACCCACGACTAGTCGGAGACACTAAGTCCCACAATGTGACAGGTGGCAAGCCTAATGCCAACCGGGCACATATCCAATCCCGGGCAACGTTATTATTGCTAGAAAATTGGATTAAGCATTTTTTTTGTTGCCCGACCTGGGAATCGATCCCGGAACCCCAAGAAATCAAGTCCAAAACCTGGACCGCTAGACCACAGAGGCAAGGAGATGTTTTTGCAGTGATTGTAGTAGCCACTTACTTATTGCATAAGGTACTTGCTCCTAAGATAGTCCAGTTTTTAAGATGGCCCATTTTCAATATTTTGTATTTTTAAAGTCTGAGAGAGTTTAAACTACTACCTACGGAACAGGGCAACAATTTAAACTTTTTCAAACTTTAAAAAATAAGAAAAATTAAAAACGGGCCTTCTTAAAAACTGGGTTATCTTAGGTGCCCATACCTTATAACTATCACCAGTAAATATATTCTTAAGGACAATAGTTTGAGGCCAAATCAGTGATAGCCAACGGGAGCCTCAGCCGAGGTCTACATTCACAGATAAAAGACAGAAAGCGCTGAGCCATGCGACAGCGGATCAGATGTCAGCCGGCTTGTGTTCGGCGAAGGTGCTCAGAGCGTTTTGACATCTGACCCGTGGTGACCATGACGGCATATAAATGAAGGAATAGTCTTTTTGTTGGATAGACCTTAGGTTTTAGTATAGTCGCCTTTATGATCTAGTGGCCAGGTATTTTTTTAACCCCAAAGTAAGCAAATTATATGCTTGTGTTGAGTGCTAGTCAACGATACTAATGCATAGAAATACTTAAATAGATACCAGAATAAATTACCAATTAATTAAAAATAAACACCCAGACCAGGAAATGCAGACATCTAAATGTTCATCACACAAATGCCTGCGCCCGTCTGGAATCGAACCTGAGACTACTATGATATTTTATTATATACTAGCTGTTACCCGCGGCTTCACCCGCGTAGTCTACTAATTCGATATTTAGCTCTCCAACACTGCTCGTTACAATTTTAAGATGAAATGTAGCCTATATCGCTATCCAAAGTTTCATCTATTTTTTTGTAAATATTAAAATCAATTCAGCAATTTTGCCCTCAAAACTGAACATACACTTTCTCTTTTCTAATTTCACCTCAGATAAATCGTAGGAATACGTTATTGTGTTTACAGTTTTATCTGCACTTCGGCAAATCCTGTGAAATTAAATAAGTTAATCCTGTGAAATATTAGTTATGGAAACCTCTAACAGATTTTTTTTCGAAATTTTAGAAATATACATATCGTCTCTGAGGTCTAACAATCCGTTTTCATAATTACTTCTTGAGATCTTGGGTTCTATTTCCGGACCGGGCAACAAAAAAACAAATAAAAAATGAGAAGTATCAATTTTCTACTAAAAATAACGTTGCCACTTGCCCGGGATTGAATAAGTGCCTGGCTACAGTCAACTACAGATTGGGGGACTTAATGTCTTCGGCTAGTCGTGAGTGGTCTGGTTGTGCAGTTAGGCAGAACTAACCCTTCGGGGATATATTCAGAAACTCACATTTAGAAATTGTAGCAACAAAATTAAATTCTTCAGCTTTTTAATATTAGTATGAACCGATTCTGTGCTAAATTTGACTTTGCACAGAAAAATTTGGGAGAACATCTTGGCATAATGATGTGTCTACCTACTCCAAACGACGTCATTTGAAAACAATCATTGCATTTGCGCATATTGCTAAAAATCTTCGAGATTTATCAGAATTGCATAATAAAAGAGAAATTAGCGGCTCAGCTGGTTCACCAAGCAAAAGTAATAATATCTTACCATTAACACAACCCTTCGTTTCATCTTTGAATTTTAAGGGATCACAATTCTGACATTTTTAAATAATAATTCCAATTTATATCAAATGAGGATTTTTATACTGTAACGTGTGGTCATAATAGAATCCTGCATTAACAAAAACATTCCTATTAAACCTTCTGAAAATGATTCTACTTTGAGCTTGACGCTGACCGCTAGCCGATCTTCTCCCTTGCGTCTGTGTAAATATTTCCAAATCCCTCAAAGACACTTAACGGTCAGCCTGTTCCGCAAGTCTGTTGAGTCTGAGTATGGAGTGACCATTGTCGAATGCTAGCAAGTGATCATAATCCACAAAAACACTATTCTTGCCAACATTTTTTTAAAGTTTCCCTCGACTTCCCCAGGATTTCATCATCAGATCCCCACCTGGTGACCATGGAACCACCTCTGAAATATACCCTTTCAAACAAAAAACGATTTTCCATACGAACATTCATTACCTCTTTTTACCCATTCTCTCTCGTTTTTTAGTGATAAAAAGAAGCCTATATTCTTTCGTTTATCATTAAGTGTTTACTTACAAAGTTTCACTGATACAGCTTTAAAAATGGCGATTTTACATATGAACAGTCATCCCCTCTTTTTACCCACTCTCCCCCATTTTTTGCTATAAAAAGTAGCCTATGTTCTTTCGTTTATCATATAGTGTCTAAATACAAAGCTTACTGTTACAACCTTAAAAATGACGAATTTTCATATGAACATTGATCCCCTGTTTTTACCTATTCTCCCCTATTTTTTGCAACAAAAAGTAGCCTATGTTGTTCCTCAGAGTGTATCCTATCTCTGTACCAAATTTCATCAAAATTGATTCTCTGGCGAAAGCGTAACAGACAGACAGACAGAGTTACTTTCGCATTTATAATATTAGTAGGGAAGTAGGGTTTTTAACCAATTTTGCTACTATGTAAGTATATCATAATTTCTATATAGTGTCTAAATATAAAGTGTCTAAATACAAAGTTTCACTGTTACAGCTTTAAAAATGACGAATTTCCATATGAACATTCATCCTCTCGTTTTACCCAATCTCCCCTATTTTTTTGCAATAGAATATAGCCTATGTTGTTCCTTAGGGTCTATTCTATTTCTGTACCAAATTTCATCAAAATCGGTTCACTGGTTTAGGCGTGAGAGCGTAACAGGGATTTTTAACCAATTTTACTATGATTATGATATTAATATATGATACTAGCTGTTACCCGCGGCTTCGCCCGCGTAGTCTACTAATTTGATATTTAGCTCTCCAACACTGCTCGTTAAAATTTTAAGATAAAATGTAGCTATATAGCTATCCAAAGTTTCATCTATTTTTTTGTAAATATTAAAATCAATTCAGCAATTTTGCCGTCAAAACTGAACATACACTTTCTCTTTTCTAATTTCACCTCAGATAAATAGTAGGAATACGTTATTGTGTTTACAGTTGTATCTGCACTTCGGCAAATCCTGTTAAATTAAACTGTATAGTAGGTTATGGAAACCTCTAACAGATTTTTTTGAAATTTTAGAAATATACGTATCGTCTCTGAGGTCTTACCGTCCGTCTTCGGAATTACTTCTTGAGATCTTGGGTTCTGTTTCCGGTCCGGGGAACAAAAAAAAAACAAATAAAATTTACTGTTTACTTTTAGAGGTTTTTTTTTACTTTCCGCAAAGAGAATTACTGGTTTAAGCGTTAAAGCGTAACAGAGAGACAGACAGAGCTACTTTCGTATTTATATTATTAGTAGGGAAGTAAGGATTTTTAACCAATTTTGCTACTATGTATATCATAATTTCTTTGTGTGTTTTTCGTTAATGATAAACTGATGAACGTGGTTCATTGTTATGGACTTATGGTAAAAATTACTGTTGAATATTTTTCCTAAACAAATTGTGCCACCCCCGTTCACCCTCACAGGGGTTGTTTTTCAAAAAACGCTTAGATATGAGATATGAGATACACTCATAATTTGTATTGCAGAGCATTATTTCAGTGTCATGCAAAATATTTCAATAGAATTAAATTTCCCATACAAACTTAGATACCCCCTTTAACCCCCAAATAGGGGTTGATTTCGAAATATCCTGAAATACGTGTTTCATCATTTGTACTAAAAAGCATTAATTCAAAGTTTCATGCAAAAATGTGCAATAAAAATATTTTTCTCGCACGTACTTTGCCAGCCCTTTTAACCCATTTAGGGGTTGAATTTCCAAAAAATAATATGCCTATGTCCTTCTCATGAATGCTAACTATCTACATACCAAATTTCAGCAAAATCGGTTGGGTGGCTTAGGCGTAAAAAGTTAACAGACAGACTGACAGAGTAACTTTCGCATACAAACTTTATAATATTGGTGTGGATTATTAAATTATGAACGTAAATAAAATACACGTTTTTATTAAGTTTGTTATTTTCCTCGCTAGGGAGCTCCGATAAGTGCGTGCGATCGCTGTAAATTACAGTCGCGTACAAATGCTTCGTCGCGCACGCACCGCGGCCAGCCGGTACCGCCGCAACCGCGATGTCCCTATATTTTAAACCTGTAATATCTCCGAAACTATTCTTTTAATTTACATACTGTAGTGGGCTATATTGTTCTATATTAAATGTAAAACTTATTTAAGATACTTAATTAGATAAGGATTAATGCTGTATTGCTTTAAATCGCTTCGTAAATAAGCCATTATTTTTCGTAAAAAGAAAAGGATAAAAATTGGTTATTGTAAGTTATCCCTAAGAGATAAACATATATCATCGCGAACTTTTTTGTAGACCTTTTTAGGGTAAATAATACTTAGTACATTATTTTGACCTATCTCGTAGAGTTCAGCCAGCGTTTGCAATGCAAGCGCAAAAAAATATGTTTATTTACGACTTCGCATTAGAAATCTTGAAATTATCAGTAGTTCTCTAATATATGAAGCATGTTATTATACATATAAACCTTCCTCTTGAATCACTCTACCTATTGAAAAAAAACCGCATCAAAATCCGTTGCGTAGTTTTAAAAATATAAGCATACATACATACAGACAGACGCGGAAAGCGACTTTGCTTTATACTATGTATAGACTAATATTTGTTATTTTACTATGTGTATCATAATTTTTTTGTGTGTTTTTCGTTAATGATAAACTGAAGTACGTGGTTCATTGTTATGGCTTATGGTAAAAATTACTGTTAAATATTTTTCCTACGCAAATTGTGACACCCCCGTTAACCTCCATAGCGGTTGATTTTCAAAAAACGCTTAGCATTGTTTCAGTGTCACGCAAAATATTTCAAAAGAATTAAATTTTCCAGACAAACTTAGCCACCATCTTTAACCCCCAATGCGGGTGAATTTCGAAAAACCCTGAAATACGTGTTTCATCATTTGTGTTAAAAAGCATTAATTCAAAGCTTCATGCAAAAATGTGCAATAAAAATATTATTCTCATACAAACTTAGACACCCCCTTTAACCCCCAATGGGGGTGAATTTCGAAAAATCCTGAAATACGTGTTTCGTCATTTGTACTAAAAAGCATTAATTCAAAGTAGGTACCCGGCGGCCAGATGGTACCGCCGCAACCGCGTTGACCCTATATTTTAAACCTGTAATATCTCCGAAACTATTAGTTGAATTTACACGCTGTAAAGGTCTATATTGTTCTATATTAAATGTAAAATTTACTTACGATACTTAATTAGATAAGGATTAATGCTGTATTGCTTTAAATCGCTTCGTAAATAAGCCATTATTTTTCGTAAAAAGAAAAGGATAAAAATTGGTTATTGTAAGTTATCCCTAAGAGATAAACATATACCATCCCGAACTTTTCTGTAGACCTTTTTACGGTAAAAAATACTTAGTACATTATTTTGATCTATCTCGTAGAGTTCAGCCAGCGTTTGCAATGCAAGCGCAGAAAAATATGTTTATTTACGACTTCGCATTAGAAATCTTGAAATTATCAGTGGTTTTCTAATATATGAAGCATGTTATTATACATATAAACCTTCCTCTTGAATCACTCTACCTATTAAAAGAAACCGCATCAAAATCCAATGCGTAGTTTTAAAGATATAAGCATACATACATACAGACAGACGCGGAAAGCGACTTTGCTTTATACTATGTATAGATGGTACATAGATATTAGTATTAACTACATGCGGTTCCACGTTCGATTGCGAGCTGTACAACAATGAATTTTTCTATTTCATAATTTAAAAAAACGATACCATAATCAGAATCAAAATCAGGAAAATATTTATTCATATGGACCATACAAGTGTAGCTGTGCGCGTCGACATTTTTAACTACCACAGGATTGAAGTTGCTGTCACACACTTAGAAGACCTGGCAAAAGAAACTCAACGGGCTTGTCTTTGTCAGTACTAATAGTAACACTGTAAACTAGATAAAAATACAAATTATAATCTAATTTTAACTTAAGTATAAAGTGTAACAAAATACACAAATTGCATTACAAATTGCAGTGCGAGATTGAAACATCTATCCCCGAGCATGTTCGTCTTACAAATACTCTGAGAACTTGTAATAGCCTTTCTTTCATAATTTTGCATTATTCAACTTATTTAATGGTTGATTTCTATTATAATAACACTGGGCAGCTAATTGTAGAAACATATACATTGACCCCAAAGGATTTACTAATTTTATGGAGACGAGTTTTGAATGCTGCTAGATTATTTTTATTCTTCTCTTAATGTCTTCTCTGATGGGATGAATCTGTCCGATGGGACTTAGTACCTTCGGATAGTCAGTTCAGTCAGTCAGTTCGGATACACCAAAGCAAATTTTAAGACATAGAATAAACACATACTCTGCTTTTGATCCCGATATTATTGTGAGATATTGATGGTAATTTTGTTGCGCACTCACTAAACTAATTTTAAGTTATCGCTGTCTTCTTACAACGAAAGTAACAGAAGAAGACAAAACACTTTTAGTGCTGTCAAATTAGACCGTTCACGTCATTTCTACAGACGTTTAATCTATTACTCGGAAAACGTAGATTAAAAACATCACGATTAGACATGTCCACACCAATCTGACACGTCTAAGCTGTTCCATCTTTTTTGTTTATGTTTCATTTAAGAAAGATAGCATGCATCTAAAATAAGTTTAGTTTGTGAACAGCAGAATCACCACCAATATGCACTACTGCGGACGACGCGGATGGCTCGCATATCACAGAAAACCTAAAGACTATTTTAAGCCTTTCTCATGGAAACCCTACAGGCGACCTCCTACCGCTAGCGGTTTATACCAAAGCAGGTCGTTTGGCCACAAATAAATAAACACATTCTACAACACCGCGGGCGGAATTATTGTTCATGTCAGGGATATTTAAATTGTAGATTGACTTTGAAATCAGATTGATCTAGCAGTTAGACTAAGGAGTCTAATGTCCATTAGTAGTTGTGTTGAACACTTCTATTTTATATGTATAAGTGTACCATTAGGTTTGAAAGCTTCATGTTAAGGTCATTTTTTGAAGTGAAAACTTCTTTAGCGGCGTTGCGCACTTTTTTGGAATGGGTAAAAACTTCTAAACTCGCGTCAGATCGTCAGAACGTAAGACGGCGCACTGCGAATGCGCGAATAAGGCAGCGCGAGATCTAAAATAAAACGTAAATTCATTGCTGTTTTTGTATTGATTAGATATTTCCGAAGAGTATAGGATGCGCAATGGATAATACGACGCAATATAACTACCATTACATTCTCACAGATAACAGATACGTATTTGTTCCATCTTGAAAATAAGCTTTATGTGTAGACGAGCAATGTTCGTTGTACAGATAATATGACGACGCCTCTAGCTGTCACGTGGTCTTACTTTAGCGAGTTTTTGTCAAGCTAAACGCAGGTTATTGATATGAAAATAATATTTGTGAATAAATAATAGTACCTTCATACTGATAATTAAAGCAATTCGTGCAAAATTATTTCCTCACCATTCCAAAATTCCAAAAATGTTAATATTCAAGTTTTCACTTCTGCTGGCAGTGCAACCCGTTTTTTTATATGGGTATAAGTGTACCATTAGGTTTGAAAGGTAAAATTCAGTTTGTTATCTACGTTAGTTTAGTTGACCAAAAAAAGAAACTTGAAATTTAAACGTATCTACTATTTGAAACTCGCAAAATAAACATATTCGTCCTTTAGAGTGGAGATACAAAAAGGTTTAAATCCAAAGCGCCAGTTCAAATCGAGTCTACGTCCACTCTTTTTTCTTAGTTTTACCTAAGATTAATTATTAGGACCGAGATTTCTACAATTCCAAGATTTCAAATATCTAGGAGACGTATCTAGTCTTATTAAATCACAGATTAACGTGCGATGTGGGCTACGATTTAACTGTCATTTCTCCTGACCACTGACATTTCACGCGCGTACCGCTACCGATGGACCAGCGCGATGTGCCACACCAACATACCCCTTATTCTGAAGGTATAAAGGTGTTAAAATTTAGACAGGCACAATAGGCGCGCCTGCCAATCATTTTAGGCATGCGTACCAAGTAACTTGATATATTTTTTAGGCAACATAGATGTTATGTGATCTCCATCTCGCGTGTCATAAGATGTCATGCTTTACTCGTGACTATCTAAAATGGATGCCCTGACTTAAAAATCCACATTACGTGGCATAATGTTTGAATTCTTCTCTTCCCGTTCTGTGACATAATATAATGTTAAGCATCATCCAGACAGTTGTAATCACACTCCAATCTCGCCTCCCACAAACGTGACCTTGGTGAAAACTTTGAGATAAAAAAAAATATCAAAATCTGGATTAAATCTACGTTCCACACGGCTGTAAACCAATGTTTCAATCCGTTTAAAATTAGCACAAAGATAATCAATTAAGGTGAAGCTTATCAAGTCTTGAGCAGTCTTCAAAAAATATAAAAAATCACAAAACTAAAACTAATGTTGTATTTAAAGCTGATTAAATAATGCGCTTCGGCTATATTCGTCAAGCTTCGGAAGTCCGAATGTATTTTAAAGATATCTACATAGAGGTGTACATATAATTGATCATATCGCTTAAACTTAGATTAAGTCAGCCAATTTAAAAATAAAAGTATAAAGTGTAAAAAGAGTAAAAAGTGTAAATCCGAAGCGCCTAATTTAAATAGTAGTACTATACTCTTTTTGGCATCCTCGTACACTTTTTATCACTTTTTCATATTTTGGTCAAGCTTTTCTGTGCAAAATAACCAACATGCTATCCTGCTCATAAAGGGGCGAGAAAAGGTTAAATGGGTTATGACCAACAAGAGCACTGGTAGTACAGTGCCGTGCTGCCGTTTGTCCGCGTGGATGATACTGTCATGTTCCTGTCCTGAGAGTAGTTTAACGGATAGACTTGCACATTAGGCTTAATAACCTGGCTACAAGACAGCAACGCATCTATATCATCTATGGTACCTTCAGGCCAGGGTTGTCTCTATCCATAAGGGGAGCCAAGTACTTGTTCAGTGTCGCTATAAAAAAAATAAAGTCCCCATAGCAAAAGGTGCCAATTTAGGGATTTAAAAGAAAAATGTATCTTCACGCCCATATTCCGAAGACGTAGGCAGAGGCACAGCCAGGGCACCCACGACTAGCCGAAGACACTAAGTCCTATAATGTGATAGGTGGCAAGCCTATCGCCAACCGGGCTTTTCCAATCCCGACCAACATTTTTTTTAATTAGAAAATTGGTAAAATCCAATTTTCTTTTTGTTGACCGACCCGGGATTCGAACCCGAGACCTCACGCAGTCAAGTCCAACACCCGGAGCGCTAGACCACAGAGGCGATTTAAACGTGGAAAATAGCTAGACATATTAGGACAGTGTCATTTTATACCTTATCATTTGATGATCATCTACCTAACACGAACGAGACATTAATATGAATAGTGTAATGTAACATGATGAAGCATTATTGCAGGATGAGTTTATGCGATATAACGATTCTAGTGTGCAAAAAATGTAACCAAATAACCAAAAATGCGGTTGTCTGTAAAGTCGGTTTACTGACGACAGTTGAATGTGACGGCGTCATAAGAACGGAGGCCGATTGTGCCTCTTTGTCGCTCGTTCCGCGCTCGCGTTTGCACTTCAAGCCTTAATTGGGACGTCTCAGAGCGAGGTAACGCCGCATGAGTCATGTTTTTTGGTGTGTGCAGCCGACTCCATGAAATTATAAGACGTTGTCACGTCAAAAAATACGAAAGAACGCATTAATATTTTATGCGTTAAAAGATAACGAATAGATAAGCATCTCTCCTGGTGGTATAAGACAACCGTCGCGTAAATGTATATAACATAGACGATATAAGTGCGTCGCTGTCTGTGGCCGGAGTGGTATAATGTATAAGTGTCCCGGCTACTCTACTGTCCGTACCGGAAGATGACACTAGCATTATGGTGGCAGGGGTAGGTAGGGGAGAGCGGGGTTCAAAGTTCCGGGGGTGGGTTGTTCCGATGCATTTAGCTTCGCAGCGCAAAGAGATAGCAATAGATATAAAGTGCCCCGCGAAACGTC
>NJDD01000319.1:165222-215245 GCA_002245505.1 Calephelis nemesis
AATTTCTGCCTCTATTTATAAAGGAATCATGAATTACAGTCTGTCCATTTCAGTAATATTGTGCTGTACTCTAAAATCGGAACTTCGAACCCCGCTCTCCCCTAAATCAGTGATTGAAAACCCAGGCAAGTTACTGCACAACACTCTGCCACCAGTTTGAGAGAACACCTAAAGTAAGAGCCCTTATAAAACTAGTCTCATAATACTATGTTTAATAAACATAAAAAGTTTAATTAAAAATGTTGAGATAAACTGAACTTTTTTATAGCTTAGTCTATTTCATGCTAGTTAGGTAGTAGCATCTGGCTATTACACGTAAACACTTTATATAGATTCCTTACATCTTTGCAACTAAAAGTAAGAAGGACCTAAGAGGTAGGCAGAGGCACAACAACGTCACCCACAGGCCACAACAACTAGCTGGTGACTAAGGCACACAATAATATGATAGGTGGCAAGCCTACCGCCAACCGGACACAAATCAAAACCCGGGCAACATCATTTTATAACAATATTGAAAACATACATTTTCTAGTATTTATTTTGTGGCCCGATCCGGGGATCGAACCCGAGACCTCAAGAACTCAAGTCCGGCAACGGACCGCTACACCACAGAGACGGTACAGACAAACAGACTTTCTTATTCATAATTTTAGTATAGCTCATTCACAAATGCAAGCCGGATCTTGATAAAATTTAACTGGGGCCACCGATTTGGTTGAGAATCATAATCTACTTTCCGTTAAAAAAAAAATCCGTTGTTGTCCGAGAAATCGCGTAATAAATACAGCCCCATTAAGACCTCCTCAATTTTGAAGTATATTAAAACAATAATTCCCCGTGTAGGTCGTGGCTCCTTTGCAGAATAAACCATCTGCCTTGCTGCCAGGCAGCAATACTTGCTTACCTTACCTTAATACCTTCTACTGAAGGTGAGCATAGGCTTACCGTTACTAGCACCGTGACATCCTACTAGGTGGAAGAGTTTTGCAGCGACTAGCTCGGATTGGTACCACTGCCTTAACTATTCTTACCGCAATAACGTCAGCGCTTGCCGTTGACGTGTTCCGGTTTGGATGGTAAGGTAGCCAGTAAACTTGCTTTTGCTCGAGGCCTAACATTACGGCCTCAGGTTGGCAACGCACCATTAGGTACTTCCTTTGGTGTCTCTGGGCGGTGTAAATTTCTTATCATCAGGAAATCTGTTTGTTTGTTTGCCTTCCAATATCACAAAAAAAAAATTAAAACCGACTTCAAGTACAATTCGTCCACATCACACAACATACAACCACCAGTTTTTTTATTTATTGGTTTAAAATTGCCGGAAAACATACGTCTAAAAAAACATATACATAAAACTTAATCTTGTTCGAGAATTTTTATTCTATGCATTGGTAGTAGAGTATTATGCCCGGGTATAAATCAAACTTTATCTATTACTGTCGCTGTATTAATAATTGTTTGGTATTACTATTGTGTTCAGTAGTGTTACCTACTCTTGAAGCTTCTTTCGAGCAATATTGGAAATTGGAATCATCAGGTAGGATGGATCATCATTGGAGCAATATTGGAAATTGGAATCATTTTAGGTGCTCTGAAGTATAATAGTGGCCTATTATTTCTACCTAACCTATTAGCATTTAGTTAATAGTAAACAATAAATTACTTTATCGAATCTACGGAATTTATTTGTAATTAAATGTTAATAATCCGCTAATAATGTGTTCTAAAGTACCTGAAATGACATAATATACGATTCTAATTTCCAATTCGCATGACATCGAGATTCAAGAGTAACCCTACTGACCCTGGTAGGGTAGGCAAAGACTTGCGTATTATGCCTAAAAATTTGGCCACAAGAGATTGTCGCATCTATTAAGTCTATGACATCTATAGACCTCGGTTATTTCTTACCTTCAGGAAAGACGTGACCTACCTCGCTACCTTATCCTTTCAAATTTTGTTGTCACTTAGTCACAAGATAATTATTTGACCGCCTCGTTGGTCGAGTGGCTAGGGTATACGCCTAACTACACCAATCAACTGCGAGGCTCGGGTTCAATTCCCGACGGGGGCAGGCATTTGTGTGATGAACATTTAGATGTCTGCATTTCCGGGTCTGGGTGTTTATTAAATTTATTCTGGTATCTATTTAAGTATTTCCATGTATTAGTATCTATCGTTGACTAACACCCATAACACAAGCATATATTTTACTTACTTTGGGGTTAGATTCAATTTGTGTAACTTGTCCAGCGAAATTTATTTATTTATTTAATGTTTAAAATACTTTCCGTTCTATTTCTTGCTATGTTCAATGTAAAACACGTGTATTATTACATCGAAATGTAATAATTCTAGCTGAAAGTAAGTATAAAGTAAAAAAAACAACTTATTATCATTCTGTGAGTAGTCAGAATAAATTATCAATATGCACGTTGGAAATAAATCAGATATAAATACACAATTCATGTTCCGATTAGATACATATTGAACAAATTGACAAAAACGGCACGTAGGACAATAATAGTCTATTGTTTTTGTTTTATCTTCTCATTAATTATGATAAGCTTTCAACAAAAATGTAGTGCCTTTTATGATTACTTATTTAGGTACCAATGTTGGGTTTTTAATAAAGCAATCAAGTCATAATTTTCATAGTACTTCTGAAAATTTATTTATTACACTAGCTTTCGCCAGCGAATCCGTCCGTGCGGATGTCGGTCTTCGTGTGATAAAACTGAAAAATTAAGATTTTTTTCTACGTATTTTTCCAGGATAAAAAATTTATGCCCAGGATAATAAGGTATAATCATACCAAGTTCCATCGAAATCGAACCGTAAGTTTTCACGTGATGCCTGAACATAAAGACAGACAGACAACAATTTTTTTAATCACATATTTGGGTTTAGTATCGATCCAGTAACACCCCCTGCTATTTATTTTTTCAATATTTTCAATGTACAGAATTGCACCTTCTACAGATTTATTATATGTATAGATGACGAAACGAATTTGTTGATGCTTTGCATCAATGGGTTTCTTGATAGGTTGAATGCGATAGGCGGCAAGTGGCTGTTAAATGTAACCTCTTTAAGGTTGCACGAAGTTCATCGGATAAGTTAGTTTATTCTAAGTTCATTCAAGTCAGTTAACCTTTTAACCACCGTAGCTTTTTTACTGAACGTTCCTACACCCGATCATATGAAAACAATGTACACCAATTAGTGCTTACAAAAGTTATCTAAAATCGATATGATTTTATTGATATCTGTCTTACTGTACAATAAACATCGTCCCATATCTATAATGGGTATTTAAAACATTTGTTGAAAGTCCTATATTGAGATAATTTTAAAAATACAATAACTCCAAAAACAACAGTCAGAAATTAGTCTTATTTTTAAGACGGCTGTGGTGCGAGCCTGATGTTGTATGTCTTTTTTCAGACAATGCCGTTTAAAGGGTTAATGTAGTTAAAGAATAAATTAAGGAAATAAAGAAAAGCTATAAATAAATTAATGAAAGAAAAAAGTTTTTCTAAATTTACAAATGGACTTTCTTCAATTACGAAAAGCGAAAAAAGTAAGAGGTGTCAAGGGCACCGGGATGGAATGAAGTATATACATATTTATTATTTATTATGTACAAAAAGTATACACTTAACAAAAATAATCGTCGCGGTACCACATCCTTCAATGCGAAATAGAAATGAAATCATCTGGCTTGCTTTCCATAAGAGAAAGAGAGAGAGACAGACAGAGAAACATGCGCACGCCGCACAGCTTACAGCAAAAAGTGTCGTTACAACTTTTCGTGAGAATTTTTTCCATCAAGCCCTCTTTGACGTGTTTAGTTGACTTTCAAAAACTTACTTAAGTCGTTTTTAGTGACAGTAATGTAATGTTTATTGTACAACGATTGCTGTTGAGCTATGTCCATATTGAAGTTAAACATTTTAGATAACCATAGATTAATATTTGACGAAATAATCTCTTGAGTTTGACAGCTATCAACACAACTGTTGACAGTTGGAGTCTATCTTAAGAGAGGTTGTAAATTGATATTGTTTAGGAAAACGATAAGCTCTCTACGCATTTCGTTGTCATCAAAAGTGTTACCTGTCTGCAAGATATCATGAATATTGTATCCGTCATAGTAAATAAATTCACTTGTCATTCCGTCCGCTAATTTTTCTTATCTGTTTAGAATTTCAAAAGTAAGCATATATTATCAAAAACCATAGTAAGTGCGTAATAATTTTATCATTTCCCCATCACCATCGCCACTTAAGAAACTATGCCTCTCATTGGTTCGATAATAAATGTTTTATCTTTTTATAATTCTAGAAGTGATCTTGCATCTTTGAAACGTCAGTCATGATAATTTTATTTAAATTAATCTATTATTACCTATACTTACATGCGTTATTAATATTTTTTTTGTATTTACGTATAACAAAATATTGCTCGCGGCGTCTGCCTATTCATATTCCATACTTTCCATACTAATGACATACGTTCGAAAGTCTGTTTAATCGTTGCTCTTTTATGACTAAACCACTTAACCGATTTTGATAAAATTTGATAGGTATGTATGTAGTTAAAGATCCCAGTTCAAACATAGGCAATGTTTGTTTAAAAAATCAAGCCCCAAAAGACTATAATAGGCGATGAAAGTTTGTATGAAAATCGTAACTAATCTACGTTAAAGAAGTCGCAAGCTAATGGCTAGTACAGGAACCCTTCAGGATAACAAATAGAATATGTCTGTTTTGTTTAACATGCAAAATGAGTTTCCCCGTATTCTGTCTCTCTACCCTTGTCACGTCATTACCAACAAGACCACCAGGTAGTAAAGTGCCGTGCAGCAACTTGCCCGGGTAAGGATCCACCTTACCTATTCCTGCTATCGAAATTACATTGTCATGTTCCGGTTCGAAGGGCACCCGATAGACTTGCTCAATTGGCTTAACACCCGGCCACAGGACAGCGATGAACCTAAAACAACAATAGGCAACGTTTGTCTCATACCTACACAGATTAAAAAAGAGTATGTGTGTTTATTTGCAACGAATTTCACAATTCAATTTTAAAGCAGCTATCAGCAGTAATCTGTCTACAATACTTTAGCTCAGCCCTGTTTTCGAATTAAACACCTACAGCCGTGCGGGATGTAAGAGCCGTTTACACGCAATAGGGCTACGCGCTTTCAGTGTTATAACTGCCTACTTGGATTTATTTCTAATTTTGTGAAAATAAATATTGTATTTTTTAAAGCAAATAGAAATCGTTTAATGAATAAAAGTGTGTAATAAAAATGCATCTGGTGCTTCTGATTACTAACAGGCTTATTCATAAACGTTGCTTAACTTTTAATCACCAATTTAAGCAATGCTTAAAAAATTTCTTATTCATAAACGCTATTTAGAGTTAATCATTTGTTTAAATATACTCTTAAATAGCTGTCACTTTAAGCAACCTCGGACCCTTGTTTAAAATTTTAATCAACAAAATGGCTGACTAAATTTCAAACAGCTGATTTTTTGTGCATTGACAAAATGCAAAAACTAGCCATTTAATATGGCTTATTTGTGTATTCTTATGATTTTTTTATAATACACGCATTGAAATATTTTGATTTCGTTGAAGTGTGGATAAAATTGGATGGGATATGTTGGATTTTGGAACAATGTAGGACTGTAATAACATGTTTTATTATGGAGATGGCCAATGACTCCTACGAAGAAACGAATAGTTTTTCAGAGCATTTTGTTATGATATTGGAAGCATAAAAGTAGACAGATTTTCTGATTGAAAATCTGTCTACGCCGAGAATTTCACGCCGTCTAGAGACACCAAAGGTGTCAATGGTGAGATTCCAACCTGAGGCTGGGATGTCAAGCCCCGAGCAAAAGTAACTTTACCGGCTACTTTACTCTACGAACCGGAACAATTCAACAGCAAGCGCTGACGTTATGGCGGCAGGAATATGTAAGGCGGTGGTACCGATCTCGGTGAGTCGCTGCGAAATTCACCTCCTAGTAAGTTGTCACGGTGCTAGTGACGGTAAGCCTATGCTCGATTTTTACGCGCTGTTTAACTCCTGTTAGATGGTAGATGGTCTATTCTACTTTCTACAAAGGAACTCGAGCCAACACGGGGAAAATATTACAGAAATGACATCATTTTTATATTTAGCTTAGTTAGTAACATAATGTAGATGCATTAAAAACATTATTTTTGAAATGCAGTGTATCAGTATAAACGTTTTGTCTATGTTGCATCAACTTTATTTACTCTAATAAATTTAACTTTATTGTAGTACAATATGTACGAATATTTTATTGTAGAAATATAAATACTCTTTAGCAAGAGGTTATAGATGTCCGACACCGTATTCAGAAACAACGATGTTGATAACGGATGACAATTGTTTAATCCACTTTTAGCAAAAGAAATACGCATACAGCCACATTTCTACCAAAACCTACCAAGATAAGCAGTATTTAACTAAGCAATGTCAAAATGAACTTTATGAATAACAAATTTTTAAGCAATGCTTAAGGCTTAATCAAATGATTAGTTAAGCAATGCTTAGGAGGTTACTTAACTATTTTTTATGAATAAGGCAGTTAATTTCTTAAAAACCCGTCATTAACCGTTCAAACGAAGCTCGAAATATAGTTTATAAAATAACTGTTCTTTATCAAATTAAATAAAATGGCAATCACTTATAGATTGGTTATAAAAAAAAAGCTACTCGTCGATCTTCGCAACTACGAATGATTGTATACCCAGTGCATACCCTACCCAAGATACGTAGGTATCAACATGTTTGCGCACGTTTGTATGAAGATATAATACTGTATATTACATTACCGTGCCTGAAGCATGTACTGAGAAACTCAGCTTAAATGAAATGCCTACGGCTTTTAATCGTTTTATGTGATAGTACAGCGAACAAGCATAAGACTCTCCTTATGGTAAGAGATAACCACGGCCTATAGACATTATAGATAGTTGTAATAGATGCGTCATCGTGTCGTTTCCAGGCCTATTATTATTGCGGCAAGAATATGTAAGGCAGTGAATACTTAACTCCGTTAGTTGCTATACGGAACTTTGCTAGCAATATGTTTGATGGAAATGATAATGAACACAATAACTAGCGGAGTTGAATAAATAAATATGAAAGCCAAGGCAACTGTTATTAAAACTGTATTATTAATAATCCCTTAAGATTTAAGAAAAAGCGGCCTAAAATCTATACAGATACAAATGAATCCCCGTTTCTCGTGGTCATCGCATCTTGTCTGAACCAATGGACTAATTTTACCAATTCTTTTTTGTTTGTTTAGTCAGGAGAAGTTTTTAATGGAAAGGAAAATAAAATGGAAAAAACAAGGAAAATGGCAGGGAAAATGGTAAAACCAATGCTTTAAACAATACAAACTATTAGAATCTGTTAATGTTAATCAATACGAAGTCGCTGTTCTGCTAGTATTGAATAAATGTAATTAAATATTAAAGTGTAAACTAAAGTATATTGTTATTTAAGGTTTTAGTAGCCTACAAACTACTTTATTAAATAAGAATATATTTTCAAAAAGTGTTACTACTGTCCTCAAAAAATCTTAAACGATCTATAAATTACACATTTCATAAATAAATATAATATTAAATAAATATGATTGAATATTAAATTATAAAGCAAAGTATTCTGTGATCTAGTTTGTTAATGACCTACAAATTACTTTTTAAAATATATTTTGTTTTATCCTGAAGAGCATATTTTCAAATACTATAACTACTGTCTTCAGAAATATTAAACGGTCTATAAATTACACATTTCTTAGTATAATTTAAGTGATATTTTAGTAATAACACCCAAGAAGTAATGACACACAAATTCCATTGGCGATTTTTTATATTAATAAAATGATAGAGTAGAAGTGGGAATGTCTGGGTCTTGGTACCTATGGTATCTGTCATTAGCTGGTAAATATTTAAGCGGGCTGGTCGCGAGTCGCTCGCTTCGGTAACAAACGTACATATTATCGTCAAACAGCGCACAATATTTCCTCCTACCATACCATACATTAGGGTTGCCACGATGGATGTTTTGTAAAAAATATATTTAATAATTTTAACAGAAATAAAATTCTGTTATGTCTATAATAGCTATAGCGTGTCTCTACTGCTAAATAAAAACGACTCTACTTTTTTTTCTTTAAGAATACTTTATTTAATCAAGTGCCTATTGGCATGCGCTGCTGGATTTTTTACACATATAAATAGGCTTGTTCTAATGAATGCCAGATAACTCGGCTTTCAGCCTTACGCATACTACTCCACAAGTCATTGCAAACTTCTTGCAAACGATTTAACTTGTAAATTACCAAAAAAAAAAAAACAAATGAAAAAGTTACACAAATTGAATCTAACCCCAAAGGAAGCAAATCATATGCTTTAATAGATACCGGACCAATTTAATAAACACCCAGATCCAAAACAATGTTATTGTTGGCAAATCGTCACTTCAACAGATCTTACTGACGTACGGTCTCCATTTCACGTCTTCTCCAGCAGCCATCTATGCGTCTTATGATATTGGCAATGGGCGCAATTTCAGCTTGCAGTTTTTTCCCTATAATATCGTTTTAATGTTAAGTTGCTTATTTGTTTTTCAAATTTTGACTTATACTTTTATTTAATATGCAATAAAATAAATTCAGTAAATAGTATTTTCCGCGACGCATAAGTAAGAATTCTATTTTCTTTTATTTCTAGATGCGCTAAATATATTTTTGCACTATATTTATTTAAAAAATTTGTAACTGAATAACAAGTATACATAATGTATATTCTTTTGTTTAGTGGCAACCCTTAAAATTCCTTAATATTTGATGTCTGTCGCCAGTATTATAATCTTGGCCACAAAACGTCGTGTTGGGCGATTTCCCGGGATACATATTACATGGGCCCTCGCTAAACACCGGCCAGCCCAGGGCGGGTCCGCTGATCGCGTGACGGGGCTCCTTTACGCATATTTAGTCGAAAATCGAAATAATTGAGGAAATTATCCGAATTTTTATTTTAATTTTCACCTCCATCATGGTGGTGGTTATGAAATTATTTTTATACTGTTTGTCAGTATAAATATCACCGATTCTGTATTCTGTAATGGGAATTACTTAACCCACTCACAATAGATGAGAGGTGTTAACACGTCCGTACCTACTAGACATTAGATTCACCAGACAAATAAGCGATGTATCAAGACTAAAAACTCACGGAGCGGTTTTTACCCGCACCCGTGGGGGTTGCGGGTCAACAGGTTCTGTAGAATATAGATTTATATGCACAAAGTAAGAGCACATTTCACGATGCGTTTTACACCCGCACTGGCCGATGTTGCGTGCGGTTCCCGCGGTAGCGGTCGCGCGGTCGCCCGCCCGTAGAATCATACAAGTTTGCGAGCAACGCGGACGTTCTCGTGAGTTTTGAAATAAAATCTATTGTGCCCTACGCGATTTGGTAGAGTTCAAATCTTGGCTTTATATTAATACTGGGGGTAACACTGCTCATAAAGAATTCATGTCTTTTCCAAGTATTGCTTACTCGGTTTAATGTTTCGGCCTCTCTTTCTTAAAGGTTTGTCATATCAACTAACAATGTCAAAACAAAAGAGAGGCTGGTAAAGATACTCAGCAATATTAGAAAATGATATAAATTATTTTTTAGGAGTGTAATCTCCAGTAGTAATATAGCTTTATTATAGTATAAATACAATACTAGGTGAAACTTTTTAAAAATATATTTTTTGCAATTATTGTCACTCTATTCTGTCTCAATATACGACTCTACAATCAAATAACCGAAACGAATAAATCAACACTAAAACTCAGAAAAAAGGTATAATTCAATAAAGTAGGACATCATATCACGATGTTCTTATAATTTATAAATGGTGGCAGAGCGATCGAAACGTAATTACGATGGGGTTCCAGGCGTGCATAACTCATGAGGCTAATGAAGTAAACTGCGTGACCACAACATTAAAACAATTCTTTTTTCCGTTTGATCAGCGGGCGTGGCACCAGCTGGCCATCTTCTCAGGCTGTTTGCTACCCTGGTATTTCGAAAGCGGTTTATTTCAAAATAGTTTGATTTACATGTCGGTCTTTTAGGGCTGCTTTCACGTTATGGTTTTAATTTTCTTTGGTCTTAAAATATTTAATTCTAAGTTTCTTCTAAAGAGTAAGAAGTTATACTTCTTTGGCATAACCCAAAAAATACCAAATAATAATACAACGCATACATACATAAATATACATAAATGGCATGCAACAATAATTAAAAATCATAAAATATAATTAAAAATAAAAAGGTTCGCAACTAACTTCAGGGTGTTGCTTTTGCGCATCGTAAAAATTCACTCTCACAATTTTTCCCAATCGCGCCAAAAGAAGTATAACTTCAATAAAGTCTGATTTTGTCTTCTTATATATGAAAATGAATCCCCATTTCTTTTGGAAACGCGTGAATCGATGGACCAATTTTTCTATTTTTCTTTGTATTGGTTATCAAAACGAGAAGCTTCATATGAAAAAAAAGTTCATAGTTAGGACAGACCAAACGACTATCAGCTCAGATAGGATTTCCTTTAGTTTTATCATCATCAGGGTGGTATGGTTGTGCCTAATCATATCAATGGTGGGTTCTTGTGCCGTGTCAAGTAGACAAAAGATGATATTAAATCAAGAAATAAAAAGCATTAAGTAAGATTTGGTTTCTAGAAAACCCCGACATAGATCGTTTCAGACTTCATATCTATCTACTGTTTCTAACTAGCAACAGTTGACTAACTAGTCTCACTCCTGCCTACTTGTAGTTGACCGTCTCATTGGTCAAGTGGCTAGCGTACACGCCTAATCCCACCGACCAACCATGAGTCTGGGTTTGATTACCGCCAGGTTTTTTAGGTTTAGATTTAATTTGCGTAACTTGTCCAGCAATATATGTTTATTAATATTAACGAATTGATAAAACTACAAGACTAATACCAGTTTTGCCTATAACTGTGACAAAATTACATACACATAAATATATCTAGACGTATGACACATAAATATTCATCACAGAAATCCTGTCTGGAATCAAACCCGAACCTTTGCTAACGACATCGGCGTCACGCATAATCGCTTACCCTCTACTAAGAAAGCTACAACATATTTCATATTATACAACGATCATTAAGATCGCTTGTATTTACAAGCGAAGGGGTAAGGCTTGTAAATTATTTTAAACCCGCAATGTATAAAAGCGCAAAATAATTTCCCCATCATTATCTCATTTGTATGCAAGCGATTAAACGTCGTAGGTGCGTTTATACCGTGCGGTAATTCTAAGGACGAACAAAACTGATATTAAGTCTTGTTTCCAACTCCGTTATTTATTTATAATTGTGTCTGAATATTTTACAACAACAAACACTTGTATTGTTGTATTCCGGGTATTCCATAATATACTTTTTGCATTTTTTTTTATTTTAAATAATTTTGCAACTGCAGGAATATACTTCGTTATGTCATAATGTGTTTGCGATTACTTTAGAGATGTCAATAATTTAAACAGAGTAAAACTGCAAAAATTGACATCTTCATCGGACCGAAACATGACACTGACGTTATAGTTGCAAGAATACATAACTTGGTGAATCCCTACCTGAGCAAGTTACTGCACCAAACTCTGCCACCAGTGCGAAAGAACACCTTAAGTCTTTGTAATTCGAGCCTCATAACTGAACTTTTTATAGCTTAGTGTAATCATCATTTCATGTTAGTTATTAGCATACGTAAACACTTCATATATGTATGTAATTTATGCGCAGTAAAGTTGTAAAAACTCCTGTTTCTTTCCAAGAGGCTGTAAGAATTTGTATAAATTGTATCAAAATGTATCATTATCAAATGTAAACGTATCATTCGCAAATTAATTGATATTTTGATAAATTTGATATGGAACCGCCTTGAAATTATAACCTAGCATTCAAAATAACAACCATCAAAATCTTTCGGTCAGACAGACAGACACATACGGAGAGAGAGAGGGCGAGAGATAAGGGAGAGAGAGGAGAGATAGAGATAGGGTGTTCTGCAAAGTGTGAATTACACACGCATTTTTTTGTCTTTAGATCAAAAGTTTGTATTGATATTTAAACTCTTGTGTTTTAAAAACTATATTTCTAAGTATTAGCTGATAAATGGCAAAAAATAAAAAACGGGCCATTTAGGCATTATGCGATGAACACGCGAAAAGGGTATTTTTTATATGTATGTAAGTAGATGAGTATTAGGTACATACAAAAGCGTTTGTTTCTGCTATACGTTACAAAACAACAAAGAAGAGACTTTTTATTATAAAGAGTCAATAGATTGAAAATCTTAATCTACTTGATTTCAAAAGGAATTGTATTCAAGTCGCCTCAGATCAAATCCTGAGAACTACTTGCGGACTAATTCACATGTAAAGATGTTAGAGAGCACCCCCCGCGCCGACATCGATGAACATTCTAGCACCGAGCAGAGTTCACAAGAGAAACTGTGATAAAAAGAAATAAGGAGAACATATTATATTCAAATACATGTTCACTACACACATTATAACATGCTCATACATACATATCTTCACGCCAAATCGCTTACGGGTAGGCAGAGAGTATCGAATGCCTCACGATCCTGACAATCCAGTCTAACTTCCTTCATATACAAACACGTCGGTTTCGGAGACTGTGTCACCACCCTCGGATAATATCCGAGTGATCTGATCGTGGAATGTCAACCTTGGTCTCCCCCGGGGTGGATGTAAGTACATCCATCCACATTCGCATTGTTTATCTGCTTTGTCAATCTTTCACCTGTCATTCTTTTCACATCACTGAACCAGCGGAGCATGCCCTTTCACATTTCAACATCAACACTTTCTTTCGATCCCACTCTTTCTCGGATCTCACTGTTACGAATGCGGTCAGCAAGCATCAGAAGACACATTACAACGAAGAGAAAAAACATAAATGTTATAAAAGAAACAAATCAAACAAAAACATAGAACTTAAAAGAAAAATTTAACAAATAAAAAAAATACAATAAGTATTAAAAATAAGTGTGCAGTGCTGTGCTGTTAGTGGTCACTTTTTCAACTACAAATGAATAGAATAGATTAACACTTTATCATACACCCAATACAGAAAAAATATAAAATGCACTAACCACAAAACTAACATACAAGCAACCCGTCCCAGCTTCGCATGGGCGAACAAACTTCTATGTTATTATTAGCTTCGGCACGCGACTCCGTCCACGCGGATGGCGGTCTTCGCATGATAAAACTGAAAAATTAAGATTTATTATTTTTCTACGTCTTTTTCCAGGATAAAAAGATTGCCATTTTATGACAGGATGATAAGGTATAATTATACCAAATTTCATCGAATTTGAACCATTAGTTTTCACGTAATGCCTGAACATACAGACAGACAGACAGATAGACAAATTTTTTTATTAAATTTGGGTTTGGTATCGATCCAGTAACACCCCCTGCTATTTATTTTTTCAATATTCAATGTACAGAATTGACCCTTCTACAGATTTATTATATGTAATATATATAGATGCATATAAACCTTACTCTTCATTAACTCTATCTACTGAAGTAACCTCATCAAAAGCCGTCACATGGTTTTAAAGATCTTAGCATACGCAGGGACAAACAGCGAAAAGCGACTTTGTATTATACTATGAATTGAATAGACCTATGATCATAGGCGGTGTAATCGAAAAACCAGCGACCTCTGCCAGGCAACCTTATGAATCAAAGAAATGTTATGCGATAGTGCTCATAATACAAGAAAAGATATATATCAAATTGAAATTAAATTACTTTAATTAATTAAAAAATAAAGCACGGTAACTTTAAACAAGTCAAAGGAACGTACAAAGTAACGTCAAACATATTTTTAAAAATATTGATATTTGGGACTTTCCTGACTTCAACCGGGAACGAGATCTTAGAAATAATAAAATATGTATCTACTAATAATTTAAGCGCAATAAAGCTGCAAAAAGGTATTTCAATGTCTTAACCACATCGTCAGGTACAAATCAAAGTAATGATTAAATTTATTTGAAAACCCCTTAAATCGTAATCTATTTCGAATCATAAATAAATATCCATGAACAAATTATACAAACGATAATAGTTGAATGTAATTTAAAAATTATAAATGTTGAAGAATCCCCAACACCTCTCTCTTTTTGTTGGAATTAGACAAATACAATCAAAATTCATCCATTAATGATCGAGTTACCGCGTAACAAACACATAAAAACAAGCAAACATGCAAACGATTTGCTATTGGGGTCTTTTAAAAAATTAAAAAACAGAGTTAGAATTTAAAAGTGTTTTAAAATTCATTGTCTTTAAATTCTTATCTTTTTTAAAACGTTATCAGATATAGACGAGTTTCCTTAAGATAAGAATCACACATCACCTATTGACACTTGATATTTTCATTTGTTACCAAATCTTGACTAGAATGTTAATTGTATTGAAAAAAGAATTGATAACCTTTTTTTAGAATTAGAATTGATAACCTGCCCTTAGAGTCTTTTAAAAAAAATAAAAAAGAGTTAAAATTAAAAAAATGTTTTAAATTTCATTGTCTTAAAATTCTAGTCATTTTTAAACCGTTATCAGATGTCGACCAGTTTCCTTAAGATAAGAATCACACATCACCTATTGACACTTAATATTTTCATTTGTTACCAACTCTTGACTAGAATGTTGATTGTATTGCGTCAGTTTTATTTCCCTGTGTTGGTCCTTGTTACTTTGCAGAATAGCCCATCTGCCTTCCTGCCAGGCGGCTCGTAAAAGGCGAGCATAAGCTTACCGTCACTAGCACCGTGACTTCTGACTAGGTGGAAGAGTTTCGCAGCGACTCGGATTGGCACCATCGCCTCACCTACTCCTGCCGCCATAACGTCAGTGTTTACCGTTGACGTGTTCTGGTTTTGAGGGTCAGGTAGCCGGTAAACTTATTTTTACTTATTTGCCGACGCAGTATTACCACCTTGGGTGTCTCTAGGGGGCGTCAATTTCTTACAATCAGGAAAACCGTCTGCTTCTTTGCCTTATAATCTCATAAAAAAAGAATTGATAACCTTTTTTTTAGAATTAGAATTGATAGCCTGCCCTTAGAGTCTTTTAAAAAAATTAAAAAAGAGTTAAATTTTTTTTTTAAATTTCATTGTCTTTAAATTCTAGTCCTTTTTAAAACTTTATCAGATGTCGACAAGTTTCCTTAAGATAAGAATCACACATCACCTATTGACAGCCAAAATTTCATTGATTTGTTACCAACTCTTGACTAGAATGTTGATTATATTGCGTCAGTTTTATTTCCTGCCAGGCGGCTCGTTAAAGGCGAGCAAAAGCTTACCGTCACTAGCACCGTGACATCTGACTAGGTGGAAGAGTTTCGCAGCGACTCGCCCGGATTGGTACCACCGCCTCACCTACTCCTGCCGCCATTACGTCAGTGTTTACCGTTGACGTGTTCTGGTTTTGAGGGTCAGGTAAACTTATTTTTACTTATTTGGCAACGCAGCATTACCAACTTGGGTGTCTCTAGGGGGCGTCAATTTCTTACCATCAGGAAAACCGTCTGCTTCTTTGCCTTTTAATCTCATAAAAAAGAATTGATAACCTTTTTTTTAGAATTAGAATTGATAACCTGCCCTTAGAGTCTTTAAAAAAATTTAGTTAAATTTAAGTTACCTAGTTAAAGTTAGTTAAAATTAAAAAAAATGTTTTAAATTTCATTGTCTTTAAATTCTAGTCCTTTTTAAACCGTTATCAGATGTCGACAAGTTTCCTTAAGATAAGAATCACACATCACCTATTGACAGCCAAAATGTCATTGATTTGTTACCAACTCTTGACTAAAATGTTGATTAGCGTGAATTGCGTCAGTTATTTTTTTATATCAATTCATTTCAACACTTCTTAGAATCTATACTCGTTATCGTCGGCACTTGGTGGCACTCCATTGTATACACACTTTTTTTAGGTAAACGCTTGTACTTTTCCACTATACACTTTATTTACTTCAAAAAAGTTTGCCAACCCTTTTTCTTTCAAGCAGAGAGCTTAAAAGCTGTATGATTACAAATTTGAGTCTTGTCTCAAGTATTCGTCACTAAGTAAATAAATTCGCCATGTCAATCCTTGTCTGAGTTGAATTGAAAGATAACACTAAAATAATAATAAAAACGACGGGTTGCACTCCGGGAGTGACGGCAGAAGTGAAAACTTGAATGATAACATTGTGCATTTTTTGAATTTTTGGAATGGTTAGGGAATAATTTTGCTCTAATTACTCTAATTATCAATATGAAAGTACCGTCATTTATGTGGTAGAATACAATATTCATTTATTGCGCTATCGATCACAAACATGACAACACGAACATTCGCGCAGGCGCTCTGCGCCGTCTTATTCGCACAAGCGCCCTGCGCCGTCTTACGAATTTTCGATCAGGTCACGTGTCCTGACGCGAGCTTAGAAGTTTTTACGTTCCAAAAAAGTGCGCAACGCCGCTAAAGAAGTTTTCACTTCAAAAATGTTAATCAAATAATAAATTGTCACTCAGAAATTATCCGAGGATGGTGTCAAGAGTCTCCGAAACTGGCGTGTTTGTATGAAAAGGGTAATTAATGTGAAGGAAGCCAGATAGGTTTGGCAGGATCGTGAGGTCTGGCACTCGATACTCTCTGTCTATCTCGTAAAGTACTTGGCGTGAAGATATATCTTCTATATATATAAAAGAAAGTGGTGTTAGTTACACTATTTATAACTCAAGAACGGCTCAACCGATTAGGCTGAAAATTGGTGGGGAAGTAGCTTACAACCAGGAGAAGGACATAGGATACATGTTATCCTGGTCGATAATGAGGAAACTGGGAAAAACAACATTTTTAATTTTCCCCCATACAAACTGAACGGGCGGAACAAAGTTTGCGGGAATAGCTCGTATATAGGTATATAAAAGAAAGTGGTGTTAGTTACACTACTTATAACTCAAGAATGGCTGAACCGATTAGGCTGGAAATATGTGGGGAGGTAGCTTAGAATCGGGAGAAGGACATAGGATACTTTTTATTTTGTTCGATTGTGAGGAAACTGGGAAAACAACATTTTAATTTGCCCATACAAATTGAACGGGCGGAACGAAGTTCGCGCAGGTCGGCTAGTATGCTATAAAGAAAATCACTCACCCTTGGCAAAACCTTCAAGTAATGTAGTTAAAAACCATCTCAATCACGTCAACTTCACGAAATAAGTAGATCCGTTTAAAAGTTATGATGCCACAGACAGACACGTCAAACTTATAACAATCCTCGTTTTGCGCCGATGTCCGGAGGCTCAAAATGAAAATTTGTATGTAATTTTCTATGAATTCTTCGGCTAGTCGTGAATGGTCTGATTGTGCCTCTACCTACATTTTCAGGGATACGGGCGTGAATATACTTTTAATTTTCTACGAATTTTGAACGTGTCTACGTCTGTTAACAGTTGTACCAACAGTTAAACTGCTAACTACCAGTTATCTAAATAGTATAAAATAAGCTACTTTGTAAGGCTGGAGATGTTGTTATCAGCCAGACATAAGAATTGAGCATTAGAAGCCGGTCGCTTATCTCGTTAGAAAACCAGTGTGTAATGGAATAACGTGTGAACTCGATCCTCATAGGGACACCTTCGTTATAAAAATACTAGTTTTATTAGTATCTTCACGCCCACATCCCGCACTGGTAGGCAGAGGCACAACCAGACACTTACATATAGGGTTCGATTCCTGGGTCAGGCAACTCAAATGTGTTTTTACAATTTTGTAACAAAAGCTACTTTGTCCGGGATTAGATAAGAGCCCGGTTGATGATACGAGTTGGTTCGCCAACTGTTATATGATATACCGTAACTAAGTATACCTTTGGCTATTCATAGATGACGTACCTAACCCTTCAGGGATATGGTCGTGAATATATTTACTTGAACCCAGTTACTGATAAATTATTTTTAGACTGCATTATTAGTACCCCTTCAAAGACTCTCCTAATTAATACTTACTAACTTATAACAAACGTCTGCGGCCATAACGTCAGTACTCCTTCTTATTATAAAGTTTGAAACATAGTTTAGACTTTTTTTGATATTGGAAGGCAAACAAGCAGACGAAAGCAAACGCTGCCTAGAGACACCAAAGGTGCTAATGGTTCGTTGCCAACCTGAGGCCGGGACGTCAGGCCTCTAGCAACAGCGTATCTTACCCTCCGAACCGGAACACTTTCTCGGCAAGCGTTGATGTTATGACGGCAGGACTAGGTAAGGCGGTGGTAGCAATCCGAGCGTGTCGCTGCGAAACTCTACCAACTAGTCAGATGTCACGGTTTTAGTAACTGTAAGCCTATGTTGTCCTATTACGAGCTGCCTAGCAGGAAGGCAGATGGTAAAATTATAAAAATGTGTAAATTTTAAATAGTTTACAAAACAAACAAGTATTCAAAGCGATTTGGCCTATTGATGTATGAATTATTGAGTCATCGTCCGCCACAACCAGCCGTGGGAGTCGCCACATGACGTTCCTACCCTCATTTTTCCTTACTTTTTTTAATATTGGAAGTTAAACAGACGGAAGGGAAGAAATAAATACCTGCAAACGATAAATGGAGTTGGTTGCAAACTTATTAAGCTTCTTCAATTGGAATGTCATAATAATAAGATTTGTTAAAAAAATATATTTCACCTCAGGTTTTGAATTCTAGGCACCACAAATTGTTAGCGCTTTCGTCAGCGAGAGACGAAAGGTTGTCGAAGGGGATATTCTTCGTTTTGTTTCAAAATAGGTCAAAATTTGTCTCAAACGCGGGAAATGGCTAAAATTATTATATCTGAAAATCGTCTGTCATCCTTCACATTCAACAGAAAATCCTGACAGACGTCAGTGAGGTGCTAGTTAGAACACCAACACTAAGAAAATAATAATAAAAATCTAAATTATAAGATAAAAAAAATAGTCATTAAATAAAAAATCAAGAAAATGTCATAAGTATTCTTAACTGTTTAGAAAAGTAATTGTTTAGAGAAGAAAGTGTTTTAGATATAAGCGTGTTTTAGATTTGTGTTTTTATCAAACACAAATTTATCACGATATGTATTTGATCAAAACAAATTAAAGAAAATGTAAACTCAAAACCAATCATAAGAATGTACATTTTATAAAATCCCGTTAAAAGTTCGCACCTCCCGATTATTTCGCGGCTGTTATGGCACCAGACTATATATCCGCCCCCCACAGAGTACGGACACTTCCATGCATAAAATTAGCAACAACTTATTGGAACACAGCAGCCATTCCAGAACACCATACAAGGTCCTGTATAAATAAAAGTAGGTTGTCTATTATAAACTTAGTGCTCAGGAAATAAAGACGTCTTTAAAAACAACATTAAAATGCAGAAATTATGTCTGTGTTATACACAAGCTGCAATTTCTATCTGTTGTTTTCTTTTATTTTATTGTTTTATGGTACTTGAATAATAATAAATTTTGTTATTAAAATACTAATGCGCACTGAGAGCGCTCTTGAAGGATCGTATTAGCAAACATAGATCAGAAATAATGAGGTCTTTCCTGAATAGTGTTTTGAAATAATAACTGAATATTCTGAATTTTTAAATAAAATAGTAAAAAAGTTATAAAAAATCAAGTTCAAAATTAATAAGAGAATCAACTTCAATGACCGCGGCCCGCGATGTATGGATATTATCTGTGAGCATGCGTTGACGCCCGGCTTTCTAGCGAAAATACCTTTTTTTACATTGTTGAAGTTATACTTCTTTTGGCGCGTTAGGAAAAAATGATGAGGGTAAATTTTTACGATGCGCGCGCACACCGTCACGAAAAACCGACATGATGAAGTTAGATATAGATGACATTTTAGTTTTTCAAAAAAAGGTACCAACAAAGTAAAAGTAAGGACATCTACATATGTTTGCGTGAGAACTGACAACTGTATTCACAATATTTCTTTATTTCTATGGTTAGTGTCATTTTGTCTACAAATTTAAAATAAAATTACGCCGAAGAAGTATAACTTCTAACGCGTATACATAAGTACTCACACAATTTTTTTATTTATAATTTTTTTACTTTTTACGTTTTCACGTACGTATCCTCAATTCAATTGTTGCAAACTAATTCGAGAAAACATCGTTAATTAGAAAACAGTGTAAGCAAAATTTAATGAATGTCACAAAATACCACTACAGTTTTTCACCAGCAAATAATAGTAATTTAAATTTTTATATTATTATTAAAATTACAAAATTTGTATTTGTAATTGTGTTGTTTGTAATTGTAATATTGTGGTTTTTTGAATATGTCATTGATAGAGCTCCTTAAACTTAGTGCTTGGCTATTCCGGTTTATTTACGTGGTTAAGAAAGTGTATTTTTATTTTATTTAAAAAAATAATTATGTACAACAACTCTTTATGAAACATCAAATACAAAGAAATTACAAATATCTTAGATAAAACTTACACATTATTTAAGACGGTGTAAACTTATAATCTGTATTTTAGCCGATTCCTAAAAGGAGAAGCTTATCAATTCGCCTGGACTTTTTGTTGCATATTTGGTGAGACTTGTATATACCTACTTGGCCAATAACGCACCAATTTTTAGGGTTCTCTAGCTTTCTTGCTCTAAAATGGTAAATTGTATGTCGTCAATTTACATGAAAATGTATGCATTGTTAAGTATAACTCAAAAACCACTTGTAAGGTGTTGATATAATTTTATGTGGGGCCTTCTAGGAAATATTATCTAGCTACCTTTAGAAATAAGAATTAACAAATCGCGTCATGGTAATGGAATCATTGAAGTCGGTTTTTGCAGTTTTGTAGCGCTAAGGATAGTTTATACTTCTTACTCTTATCTAAACTGAATATCGCAAATTGAATCATACTGCAAACGCATAAAATTATTAAAAATATAAATCAAAAGATAGTAATTGAGTTCTGTTTGCAAGTTGCGTGTTCTGCGTGTCGCGTAACAAACGTCTGTGTCTGGTAAGTTATGGCAAAAGCTCGATAGGATTTCTCTAGTCTAGTAGATTTCGTTCTTTTAAAACAGCCTTTTTAGGAGTTTAATATTATAACTTCAATGTATTTTATTCAACCTTCTGAACCAAATTGAATATATTTGGACAACGTTAAAAAATTTACGGGTGCCATGCAATGTTTTTTAGGGTTCCATAGCCGATGGAAAAAGCCGCGTGCTTGTTCGTTATCTTTTGCCAAAAAAATAGGAAAGATCACATTCGAGAAAATCTCATTAATTCTTCATGAAAATGACGTAGATAAAAACAAAACCGTTGCAGAAAGTGATAAGTTTGCAAATCAAGTAATTCACTAACTCACTCTCGGTTTCAGTAATTCATTACTCACTGCAACTACGTTGCCATTTGAAAAGTTCAATTACATTTCTGATCTGTCTGTATAATCTATATATTATATATATAATTAAAATCAATTGCTGTTCGTCAGTCTCGTTAAAACTCGAGAACGGCTGGACCGATTTGGCTCCTTTTGGTTTTGAATTATTTGTAGAAGTCCAGGGAAGGTTTAAAAGGTAAGAAATAAGGAAAAACTGCGAGGAAACTAGGAAAACAAACATTTAAAATTTTCCCACACAAACGGAGCGGGTGAAACGAAGTTCGCCGGGACAGCTAGTGGATAATAAAGATTTGAGATGGCTCTAATCTATTCTTGTTTTTATCGCAAAAGGCAACGAACAAGAACGTTGTTCACCGGAATGTAAGAAAAAGGCGTGGCCTAAAGAGTAAAGACACCTTAGATGTTATAGTATTTATTGCCTCTGGCCGGGGTACTAGGCCTACTGTAATAACTGTACAAATCTACCGCTAAAAGCTTAAATAATTTTGTAACAACTTCAACACGCATATTTTACACGCATATATACGCAAATAAATATATTTTCTTTCTTTCTTACCTCTGCTCGCCTCTTTCGTACTACTTGACAGACATTCAGACATTGTCCGTTCTTCACCGAATATCGCCTCTGTGGTCTAGCAGTTCATTTGTTGGACTTGACTGCATGAGGTCCCGGGTTCGAATCCCGGGTCGGACAACAAAAAGAAAATTGGGTTTTTCCAATTTTCTAATAAAAATATGTTGCTAGCAATAGGACACGTGCCCGGTTGGCAATAGGCTTGCCACCTATTATATTGTGGTACTGAGTGTCTCCGACTAGTCGTGGGTGGACTAGTCTATGTGGATATGGGCGTGTAGATATTTTTTTTTTCACAGAATGTCCTATTCGCTATAAAGAGACTGATTTAATCTAAGTATATTGGGTTTTTCCAATTTTCTAATAAAAATATGTTGCTCGGGATAGGATACGTTCCCGGTTAGCGATAGGTTTGCCACCTATTACATTGTGGGACTTAGTATCTTCGGCTAGTCGTGGGTTCCCTGTTTGTGCCTCTGCCTACCACTTCGGGGTTAAGGACGTGTAGATTATTTTTTTTTTAAAGAATATACTATTCGCTATGAAGAGACTGATTTAATCTAAGTGTATAAATGGGTCGATTTGCGACTCCAGATCATTGAGTAGCGATTTAATTTTGGTCTTGCCACTACCAAATTCTCCCCTACATTCACCATAGTTTTTCCTTAGGTTTTAGCCTTTTTTTAGTTTGATGAATGCTTTCTTTTTTATGATAATGGAACGCAAACAAGCAAACGGATTTCCTGATGGTAAGTAATTCACGCCGCCTAGAGACACTAAAGGTGGTAATGGTACGCTGCCAACCTGAAGCTGAGATGTTAGGCCTCAAGCAAAAGTAATTTTAACAGCTACCTTACCCTCCAAACCGGAACACGTCAACGGCAATCATTGGACGTTATGACGGCGGAAATAAGTAGGGCGGTGGTACTAGTCCGGGCGAGTAGCTGTGAAACTCTACCGTCTAGTAGGATGTCACGGTGTTAGCGATGCTCGCCTTTTACGAGCTGCCTGGCAAGAAAGCAGATGGTCTTTTCTGCAAAAGAGCTCGGACCAACAAGGGGGATACTAATGAGGTTTTAACTCTTTAAGCCTTAGGTAAAAAATCCAAATCCTTACCATCTCCCGTATTTGTTTTTATAAATAACTGTTATATAATTACGTAATTGGCTCTAAGGTCTACCGGGGCGGCGTCGGACTCAACTTCTTGAGGTTCCAGGGTCGATCCCAGGAACCGCTGGCGATAGGCTTGCCGCCTATCACAATGTGGACTTGGACTCTTCGGCTAGTCGTAGGTATCCTGGTTTTCCTGGTCCTTTGGAGATATGAGCGTAAAGATACTTTTTTAATATGCAGTTTCAAAATCAACAATTGTTTTCATCATTGGAAACAAGATACGGAAAATATAATCAGATTACTATTTTCTAACAATTTTACACGTGTTTCCAAACAAGTTGCACTTGAACAAATAGGTAGTATTATTAATTTAATATACAATTTTATTTCGATGATACACTCCTACGCAGTTATACTGAAAATTAGCAGCCCGACCCGTCTTTGCACGGGTGGACAAATTTCTATTTTTGAAGTAAAAACTTCTTTAGCGGCATTGCGCACTTTTTTTGGAATGGGTATAAACTTCTAAATTCGCGTCAGGACACGCGACCTGATCGAAAGTCCGTAAAACGGCGCAGGGCGCTTGCGAGAATGTTCGTGTTGTCATGTTTGTATAGCGCAATAAATATGTACTGCCAGATAGTACTACACTTGCACAATAGACAGCGACACATAGCACAAGTTTCGGTACACCTGTAAAAATTATGTCTTACTGGCGGCCCGCCCCGGTTTCGCACGGTTATGAAATCTTTATATATATAATTCTTCAGTGAGTGTGTATGTCACTGAACTTCTTCTAGACGGCTGGACCGATGTTGATGAAAGTTTTTGTGCATGTTCAAGGGAATTCGAGAATGGTTTAGATTCACAATTTGGTCTCCTGGAAAATGTTTTTTTAATTATTTTTTTAATAATAAGTCGTTGTTGATTTAGGAATGTTTCACATAGGATCCGACAGATTGCGCTACTGTCGAAGCATTAATGTCAAGCGATACGAAGTTTGCTGGGTCAGCTAGTATACATATAAACCTCTTCAATCACTTTATCTGTTAAAAAAACCGCATCAAAATCCATTGATTTCATGAGGTCCCAGGTTCAATTCCCGGGTCGAGCAACAAAAAGAAAATTTAGTTTTTCTAATATTATAATAAAAAAAATGTTGCTCGGGATTGGATATGTGCCCTGTTGGCGATAGTCTAACCTCCTATAATATTGTGGGACTTAGTGTTTTCGACTAGTCCTGGGTGCCTTGGCTGTGCCTCTGCCTACCTTTTCGGGGATATGGGTGTGAAGATACATTATTTTACTCTGATATATATATTTTGCGCGTGTAAAACTTTTACACGTGTTTTAAAATAATTGTCACTTGAACAAATAATTACCGAAACTTGTGTTTCGATCAGATAATGTACTACATAACAAACACGACCGTCGGTTGGCAACAATATACATTCAAGGCAATAACAACATGACAATATCAACAAAAAGAAAATTTGGTTTTTCCAATTTTCTAATAAACAAAAATAAAAAATGTTGCTCGGGATTGGATATGTGCCCGGTTGGCTATAGGTTTGCCACATATTACATTGTCTGTAGTGTGTCTCTAGTGTGTGTGTTGTGTAGTGTCTTCGGCTTATCGTGGGTGCCCTGGTTGTGCCTCTGCCTTCCTCTTTGGGGATATGGGCGTGAAGATACAATATACAATCAAGGCCATACCAACATGAACAATGAAGTACCAACACAACATGCTAACGTACGATTTAGTCTATATATATCTTAATATATATAAATAATATATATAAATCTCGTGTCACAATGTTTGTCATCAATGGACTCCTAAACCATTAAACCGATTATAATAAAATTCGCACACCATGTGCAGTTCGATCCAATTTGAGAGATAGGATAGCTTAGATCTCAATTTATGGTAAAAAAATTACCATCTGAGCGAAGCCGGAACGGGCAGCTAGTATATATATATATACATATATATAAATTATTTGCTGCTCGTTAGTCTCGCTAAAACACGAGAACAGCTGAACCGATTTGGTTTCTTTTGGTTTTGAGTTATTTATTCCAGTCTAGGGATGGCTTTAGAGATAAGGAAAAGGGAAAAACTGCAAGAAAACTAGGAAAACAACGTTTTAATTCTTTCCGTAACTGAACAGGTTTGAACGAAGTTTGCCGAGACCGCTAGTTTTGAACAAAATTAAAATATGCCTATCTATAACTAGTATTTTTTGTGTCACTATATATTTCTACTTCGTCATCTTAGTCCGAATTCGCTGGGTAGAATAGACCATTTGCCTCTTACTCACGCAGCTCGTAGGAGGCGAGCATGGGTTTAATAGATAATTAGCAATAAGACCACTGGTGTTAAAGTGCTGTGCAACAACGTACTCGATTAGGGATCTACCGCCTCACCTATGCCTGCCTGCTGCCATAATAACTTTACCATGTTCTGGACTGCAGTGTAGGGTACATTTGCACATTTACGGCCAATATTAATAATCAATCCTAATCCAAAACTTGCTGTCCAAGATTGATATTTTGATCTATTTTTATGTTATCGTTTGCCAGTAACATATCTGTGGACAGGATAAGTATGGAAATTACGTACAGGATAGGGCGTCGGATACGCAGCTACCTAGATTGCTGGAAATCCATCTTTAGAGAAACAATATTAACATTGGCCGTTAGCCTAGCATCCCGGCCTCAGGACAGCAAAGCAGTTATAACATCCATAGTGTCTATAGGGCACGGTTGTCACCTACTATCAGGAAACCCGAAAATAAACGGAAAAAAACACGTATATAACTTTCATCATCTTTCCTGTGCTTGGGATTTTTCACAAATTATTTGAGAAAGAAACAAAAAACACAGCAGATCTCAAGTCACCTCTGCAGTGTGAGACAAAGGGTACGGTTATAAACTCTATTCAAAATTAGTGTCTACCTTTCTTTAATAATTCGTAACGGAAAGACTTTAAAAATCTTCCTTTATTTTGTTAAGCTCTCTAATAAGTAGTAATGGACAATGTACAACCGCCTGTATCAACCTAGCTGTGAAAAGTGTAAAACGCCACTAAAGAAGTACTCACTTCAAAAAGTACGGCTAAGTAAACTAAAAATTTGGGTTTAAATATATATGTATATATATGCCAATATGGTATCAAAATAAAAGGCTTAACTCGAAGATTTTGTTTTTACTACAGGAGTAGTATATCATATTAAAATACCTACATTTAATGATGTAACAATATTATAAAATTTATAATGATAATGCTATCTTATCACACCAGTAGTTTTTTTTGAAAACGCCTCTTGTCTTTATGCATCTATATATCTTGCTAGTCGATGGCGAACTTCGTGTTCCTTGAAATTTATAAACTAACAGTTTGTACAGAAAAACATAGAAAAAAAACGACGGGTTGCACTACGGGAGTGAAAGTAGAAGTGAAAACTTGAATATTAACGTTGTGAATTTTTGATAATTTGGAATGGAGGAATAATTTTGCACGAATTGCTTTAATTATCAGTATGAAATTACTATCACCTATGTGGTAGAATACAATATTGCGAAATCGTACACAAACATGACAACGCGAACATTCGCGCAAGCGCCCTGAGCCGTCTTACGAATTTTCCTCTTACGAATCAGATCACGTGTCCTGACGCGAGTTTAGAAGTTTTTACCCATTCCAAAAAAAAGTGCGCATCGCCGCCAAAGAAGTTTTCACTTCAAAAAAAGTAGAAAAGTCCATATATGCGTGTTTACCTTCCTATTTTAAAAAAATAAGTGGTAATATCACGATGAGTTCATATAATGTGTCGTCATGAGCCGTGACACGCCCACGCGACCTAGCCACTTGTAATTCAATTCATTTACATCAAGCGTTAGAGACGTTACATCATAACGTAAATAATTTATCGATAAAAAATTATCCTCACTTTTATCATCAATGGAATATTAAAGTAATAAATTAACCCAAAGAATGTAGAGATGGGTGATCGGGTTTAAGGTAAAAACATTGATCGGCTTAAAAATTAACAATCTTAATAATTTTGCAATCTTCTTCAATATATTCACACAGCCACTCTCTAAGTATTATCAAATTATGTAACTCTGCGTCTTGTCTTTTTTACTCATTTTTCTCATATCTATATCATGTTCTTCTTTGAATTGTGGAATAGGACAATAGAATACTTGAGGCTTTGGAATTAAGTCTAGGCAGGTATCCCAGTCAAACGGAATATAAAAAATGTATAAGGAAGTGCTGTATTGCCTTACATTTTACAATATTTTTTCTGAAATCTGCAACGGACACAGCTTTCACAGTATCAAACAAAGTCTCTTTCCGTAGTCTGTCTCCATGTATGCTTAGATCTTTAAACTACGCAACGGATTTAGTTGCTGTTTTTAAATAGATAGAGTGACTTAAGATAAAGGTTTTTATTTATAATAATGGCATATAAGTTTGTCCACTCGTGCGAATTTGCGATGGGCTGCTAGTGACATCCATAAATGTTTGCTATTGTCATCAATCAATGATGAATAAACTGTAAAATTAGCCTTTAACTTGCTGATTTCGCTAAATTCGTCTAACTGTTATAGCGGGAAATCTTCTGTCATACTGTATGTGAAAAACCGAACCGAAAAAAGTCTGAACTAGGGAACAAACACAATCCAGATTTCGGCGTCCTTCACTAACCTTATCGAAGAAATTACGACCAATATACCAACTCCCACCCGAAGTACGATTCTGTTCGTGGCCTGGCTTAAGAAAACGTTTTTCCGGTTTGTTCATTTGTCTGCTTTGTTTGTTTGATAATCCATTAAGGAACAGCAAAATCAAGATTTATTCTACGTCTATTTATCCGCAAAGTGAAGCCTGATTCAATAAAAGAGTGAACAAACGTAGATAGAACAGACGTACTCTGGAGAGGGCCTCAACTCCTCCGAAAAGCGCTGAACATATCGATACTTCGCTATATGTACGTCCCTACGATCGAAGTATTTGCCTCAATTATTTAACCTTACTTAAGGTGCGGGTCACAAACACAGCTCAGGAATTGAAGACGGGGTCGCGGACTGTGATCCAATGTAACACTGACTCATGTTATCATACAACTTTATTCAATTTGTCCAATAAAGGTTTGTGTGTCGTCAGTTCTGACGATACATGGCTCTTCCAATTTTTACCCGACTGCAATTGGTTTTTGTAATAATATTGAAAGGGAAAACAGTAGACTGATTAAGCACTTGAATGGGTAGACCTAAGGACAACTAGGGCACCTGCTTTTAGGTGAAGGTACTTAGTCTCATAATGGGTTTTTTTATGATATTGGAAGGCAAACAAGCAGAGGGATTTCCTGATGGTAAGAAATTCAAGTCGCCTAGTGATACTAAAGGTGGTAATGGTGCGTTGCCAATCTGAGGCCGAGATGTTAGGCCCCGAGCAAAAGTTAGTTTACCGGCTACCTTAACCTCCTAACTGGAACACGTCATAGGCAAGCACTGACGTTGTGGCGGCTGGTAGGTAATGCCGTGGTACCAATATCGGTAAATCGCTGCGAACTCTACCACCTAGTCAAATGTCATGGTGTTAGTGACAGTAAGCATATTATGCTCGCATTTTACGAGCTGCCTGGCAGAAAGGCAGACGATATATTCCGCAAAGAAGCTCGGACAAAAAGAAACCTCGAGGAAAAACATTGGTTACCATTCGTCTGGACCGTGGATGTAATCGAATTTTAACAGTAATCGGAAGGTGGAAACAAGTTTTTTCTAAGATTACCTTTTTGGAAAGTGTATTTACAACCGTCTAGAACTATCATAAGGGATCTTAGTGCAGACTTTTACACGTGTCACCTAAGATCCCGGTTAAAAGGTGCACTGTTATCATCTACGATATCTATAATCGATTGTCTCTTACCTACAGCAGAGCAGAGTTTGTTCGCTAGCTAGCAGAAAAATTTGGGTCTTAACTCTGTACGGAGATTTCCGGGCAAAGTCACGTGACTTGTATGTCTGCAAAGTGAAGCATAATGTAAGAGTTGTTGAATAACAGTCGGAGTCTAGCTCAGCTGAGGCAACCAATGTGTACAAATATTTTCCAAATCCATAACATCTGTTTAAAGACAAAGATGACGTCCGTCAGTCTAAAAAAATTTAGCAGTCTTGTGAATGACATCGCATACTAATGATGTTAAAGTTATTGTTTTGAGAAAAACTTAACTCAACTCGCTTTTTTATGTTGCTAAAAACATTTATTTACATTCACTTTTTACACGTTGCTTAAGTATCAAAGACACATACAGACAAAATAGTGCGTACCAATTAGTAAACAGACTTTGTTGATTTGACTTTTATTATTTGAGGATTTGATAGTTGTATGAACCGACGTACTCTTACCTTGTCGCGCATACACACACACACACAAACGAAGTCACTTAAAACCTACAACGTTTTTTATTAGAAAACTGACGTGATCTATGTAGATGCTTCTTAGTTATACTGTAATTGTTTTTTTAGTTTTTTTGTAACTGGGATTATTCTATTACTCTACCATGCGCATTAAACTGACAAAATTAAGAAAAAAAGAAGTTACAATAGTAGTAGAACAGTTAAGTTTCCGTTTTATTGCAATTGAATTATTTCGTCATTTGTGTGCGCTGGGCCTCAGGCAATAAACAAATACATCTTATCCAATATTTACAAAAGTACTGAAACCAAATTACGAATAACATGTCGTTAATGATAGAAACTTGTGTATTCAATTTAAACATAAGATTACTTATGTTTCAGCATATTCCGCATAAATAAAATGTCAATAAGATATTCCAACCGACTCCAATAATAGGTAGTATTATTATATAATTAATATTAAATCTTTATTATTTTTTCCTTTTTATTTTTGAAGCCGTTTTCTTAAAACGTAATTATTTTTATTTAATATTTTTAAGTTTATCGCTGATATGATTTAATATAATAAAAATGGACATCGGGATACGTGAAAATAGATAAAAAATACTCATAAAATAAAACTAATGGACCTAACTGAATCTAATTTTTATGGGACCAATTCGAAACTATTCCGCATCAAACACAAAAAGAATTACGTCAATCGACGAAAAATATTCAGAAACCTCGGCGAAATCAGTGTAAGAATATACATAAAAATATATATATATACCGGTCGAATTGAGAACGTCCTCTTTTTTTTTAAATTGGTTAAAAAAGAGATATTATGGATTCGTCTGTTGTTTGTTAGGCCGTGTCCTTGGCCTATAACTATAGATGTAGACAATAATTTAAACACAATTATAATTAATCGCAGTAAAAGTGCAAAAACCAACTTCGATTTCAACAAGTATAATATCAACTGCGGACGCAAAAGTCGAGTAGTTTTCTCCATTTCGTGGGACTCCATCGTTAGATTCAGTTGGCAACAGCACTACCCCGAAGAACACTCTTTAAAATAAAAAAAATCGGGTTAGATATTAAAGAGATTCGATTATTGTACAAACAAAATCGTCAATCGTCGTCGTGGTTCGATCAATTGGGTAGAATACCTGCCTTTACCTACCTGTCAGGCAGCTCGTAAGAGGTGTATGCAGGTCTTTACCAACAAGGCCACTGGTGGTAGTGTGCTGTGCAGCAGCTTGACCGGGTAAATTCTACCCGTGTTGGTCCAGGTTCATTAAGATGTATAGACCAGCTGTCTGTCAGGCAGCTTTTAAGAGGCAAGTACCTACTGGTTAACATATAAGTCATTACTAACAAGTATAGTTCTGTGCTATAACTTGCCGGGTAGGAACCCATCACCTTACCTATTCCCGCCGCCATGACGACTCTGTCGTGTTCTAATAGAGTAGGGTAACCGGTAGACTTGCACAATAGGCCTAACATTCCGGCCACATAACAGTGACGCACCTATAACATCTATGGTGTACAAAGGCCACGATTATCTCTTACCACCAGGAGAGCGGTGATTGTTCGCTGACCTTTTACATAAAAAGATAGAAAGTATCTTCACGCTCATATCCCCGAAGAGGTAGGCAGAGGAACAACCAAAGCACCAAAGACTAGCCGAAGACACTAAGTCGCACAATGTGATAAGTGGCAAGCCTATCGCCAACCGGGCACATATCCAATCCCGGACAACGTTATTTTTTAATAGAAAACTGAAAATATACATTTTCTATTTTGTTGTTGCCCGACCTGGGAATCGAACCCGGTCCTCAAGAAGTCAAGTCCGACGCCGGACCGCTAGACCACAGAGGCGAAAATAAAAAATATAAATAGGAGATATGACATCCTACTTTTTCAAGTCGGTTAAAAAGCCACTTTAACGTTTCCACAAAGTCGTGGGTAATATCCAGTTCAATATCATCTAATAGTTTATAATCACAGCCTGATCTTAAGCATTACTCTAATACATAATAATGGACTTCCAACGAAATATATTATCTTTTATCAATAGTCTCCATAGAGGATAAGAGTCATCATTCCTGGCTTATGTCTCATACAAATGTCAGAGTGCCAACAATGTGTGTGTGTGTCCACATGAAAAATACACAATTACCTTTTTTAACCGACTTTAAGAGAGTTCATAATTCGACTGTTTTTTGCTTCAGTTTTATCCACAGACTAGCAGTTTCACGCAGCTTCGCCTGCGTAACTTGGCTTCTACTATACCGATTTGGATGAAACAAAGCCTATGTCACTCGTAGATAATGTAGCTTTCGAATGGTGAAAAAATTTTTAAAATCGGTCCAGTAATTTTTAAGCCTATTCATTACAACCAAACAAACAAACAAAATTTTCCTCTTTATAATATTTGTATGATTGTCCAATCCACAGATTCATGTTTCCAAAGCATTATTACCATTTTTTGTGTAGGTATATAAGTAAGTACCTTCACGCCTATATCCCCAAAGAGGTAGCGGTTTAACCAGACACCCACGGCTAGTCGAAGACACTTAATTCCACAATGTGATAGATAACAAACGGTTACCGTTGTTTTTGTTAGACAATTGAAAACACAAATTTTCTTATCGTTTTCCGACTGGGAACCCGAGAACACTTTTTTGTGATATTGGAGGGCAACCAAGCAGACGGATTTTCTGATGGTATGAAATTCATGCCGCCTAGAGACACCAAGGTGGTAATGGTGCGTTTCCAGTCTGAGGCCGGGATGTTAGGCCTCGAACAAAAGTAAGTTGACCGGCTAAGTAAATTTACTTTTGCTCGAGGCCTAACAAACCAGAACACGTCATGTTGTTATGGCGGCAGGAATAGGTAAGCCTAAGCTTGTCTTTTACGAGCTGCCTGGCAGGAAGGCAGATAGTCTATTCTGCAACGGAGCCCGAACCAACGCGGAAATCAACTCCAACATCGAACCGCTAGAACTGTTAGAAGTTGTTAATGTAAAGCAAAACAAAGTTCGCAGAATCGGCTAGTTCTTTGTAAAGATCCCTTTTACAATTAGATCATTTTTTTCCACAGGGATAGGACCCGCAGCTTTAGTATCACACTCAAATGACAACTATTCTTTTAAAAATTATAAATGCGAAAGTTTGTATGTTTGTTTATCACTTCTTCTCGCTAAAACTGCTGAACTGATTTTCATGAAATTTGTTATTCACATAGAGAGTGACTTAGATTAACACATAGGATAGTTTTAATTCTGAAAAATGTTCTGGTGGGATCATTAACCACGCGGGCAACGCCAAGTGCAACAGCTAGTATTACATATACCTACTGAAGAACCACTAATCCAGATATCTGGATGTTCATTACACAAATTTCTGCTCTCTGCAGGCAGCTCGTAAAAGGCAATCATAAGCTTACCGTCACTAACACCGTGACGTCTGTCTTGATAATAGAGTTTCGACCGACTCGCCCGGATTGGTACCACTGCCTTTACTATTCCTGCTTCCGTAACGTCAGTGCTTGCCGTTGACGTGTTTCACTTTGGAGAATACGGTAGCCGGTAAACTTGTTTTGGCTCGAGGCCTAACATCTCGGCCTCAGGTTGGCAACGCACCATTACCACCTTTGGTGTATCTAGACAGCGTGAATTTGATACCATCAGGAAATCCGTCTGCTTGTTTACCTTTCAGTATCACAAAAAATATATATATCTATGTAGATTAACACCTGGTAGGTAAACAACATTATCATGTTTACCAACAATGAATTATCAGTAACATACGAACGTCGACCTTGATTTTGACATAGCTGCCGGAAGGGCCTGCCGGAATGTTACAGTACGTCGAAATAGCCTATATTACAGCACGCCGGAAGGGCCTATGTTACAGTACTATGTTTTTGGTCAAACATAATAAACAAGCAGGTAATCCTTTTAACGAGAGAAAACTGCTACATAAAGATACAAGAGATTTCATTAATGTGTTTCGTATTTTCTTCAGGCCTTTATCTCCGGAGGGGTAGGTAGACGCAAAACCAGGGCACCCGAATTAGCCGAAGACATTAAGTCACACAATGTGATAGGTGGCAAGCCTGTCGCCAACCGGGTACATATTCAATCCCGGGCAACTTTATTTTCATAAGAAAATTAAAAATATACATTTTACATTTTTTTGTTCTACCCGAGGATCGAAACCCTGGACTTCCAGAAGTCAAGTCCGACGCCGGAACGCCAGACCACAGATGTGGTTATTGATGAATCGATATCCGAATGCGAAAGTTTGTGAGTACGTATGTTGGCATGTTTGTTACTCTTTCACGCTCGAATGGCAGAACAGATTTGTCTGAAATTTGGAACACAGATAGATTGTGATCTGGATTACATATAGGCTACTTTTAATATCGATCGCACAACGGGTTTTAATTTTTTTAGTTTGCGGAGTATTAAAAATACAAGTAATAAAAAAAAAAATTTATTCAATGCCCAAGTATGTTTTCTATTTGTTTCTTCGCGGTTAAAGCCGCAGTCAAAAACTTACTAAAAAGTTATTTTCATGGGTCCTTATCACGCACAGTGTCGCAACAAAAAATAAAAATATTTGTGTAGGAATAAGTGTTTTCCAATATGTAATAAAAACTGGAAATTATTTTTTAAGTGTCAAAATCTCGATCAAAAAAGCCGGCGGACGCCCAATATCTAAAAAAGATACAATATGACACCATAAAGATTGAATATGATACTTATTTATCAAAGACTTACATAAGTTACCTAATATTTATTTATTTAAGTAGCTCGAAACTGGTAAGAATGTATTTCTAGTAGATTAGACAGCTAAGTAAAGTTATTCCCATCCGCCATTAATGTTAACAGTGTGTTAGTGGACAAATTAAACGGTGTTCCTTATCAATTCATTTAAAATTCAATCATAGAATCCATTATTTAATAATGGTTTGGGATTATGGCCCAGACCTTTACAGTAGCTCTATCACATCATTAAAGATATGAGTTTATTATGTATATTAAACACCGATTATATACTCTTAGACAGCGATGTTCAATGTGGGTTCCTAAGAGCCCATAAAATAGTGATCAAGGTTCCGCGAAATCATTTATTTTTGTAACCCATTATGGCTATTAGATAAATGAGGAATTAGCAAATCGTGAGCAAATTTTCACACTTTTCACTAAAAACAAAACCTACATGTAATGCAGCTTAAATCTTAGTCAAAAGAGTTTTCTCAACAAAAAATCGCATTGAAATCGATTTATCTGATTAAAAATTAAGATGACGCTTGAAGTGTCTGTGTGTGTATAGCAAACACGACAAACCATTAAATACCCATCTTTTTCCGATGCGGATTAAAAGCAGTCAGTAAGGTTATTTACTTTTGTAATTAATTACCATTATTAGGTAAGTGAGAAATTAGGGTAAAAAATTATTAAAAGGTGAACAAATTCCATTTTTGACATTACAATTAGTTATTTAAAGTATTTCAAATATACATAATATAATATAAATAATTTAAAAGTTATTTTTTCAATATAAATTACGTTATCTTCAATTTATTACGAGTTGAATCCTACATTCCATAAAATAATATTCGATGAGTTCCATGAAGTCCCTTTATTTTTATATTTGGGAACCCCTGCTATAAAAACGTGTTTAATATTGTACTTGTAAATTAAGTACTTTGTATATACTCTGCGATCTAGTGTTCTGATACAGCGTAAGGTCTCTGGTTCGATTACCGGGTCGGAAAACTTGTAGCAATATTTTTTCGAAACTACGTTACTCAGGATTAGATAAGTACGCAAAGCCACTTATATTGTGAGGCTAAGTAGTTGGGCTAATCGCCGATGGTTATATTGCAGCCTCTATATCGTGAATACGGGAAAATGCATTTTTTTTATTTCTAACACCTATTTTAATAACACGTCTAGCGGACCTGGCAGACGCTGTTCTGCTATTTTCATACCGTGATTTTAGTAAAAAAATGGGATAAGACACCCTTATCATTCCTAAATGAGAAGGGTTTTACTATTTATTTTTCATAGCCCCTAGCTATGAAAAATAAATAGTAGCCGATTCTTAGACCTACTGAATATAAATAAATAAATATCTCTGGACAAGTTACACAAATTGAATCTAACCCCAAAGTAAGCAAATTATATGTTTGTATTTATTATAGGTGTTATTCAACGATACTATTACATAGAAATACTTAAATAGATACCAGAATAAATTTAATAAGCACCAGACCCGGAAATGCAGACATCTAAATGTTCATTACACAAATGCCTGCCCCCGTTGGGAATCGAATCCAAGACAAGCCAATCCAATTGTATGGGAAAAATTACAATGTTATTACGTTTCCGAACAAATGATGCTCGAATTTAATTAAGTAACCACGTTTCCGAACAAACAATGCTCTTTCAATTCAATATAATCTATGGCTGTGAATGATATTGACATTCGTTACGCGCGTTTTTTAAAATATGCAAAATTTAATGTACATTTTTCAAAATTCTCAAGAGATTTTCTTAATATTTTTTTCCGTAAGAACCTTCTCCTAATAATAACAAATACAACAAAAAAATAATGAGTGAAATCGGTCCAGCCATTCACGAGTGATGCCGTGACCAATGAAGACGGGTTTCATCCTATTAATATTATAAATGCGAAAGTTTGTATGTATGGATGTATGGATGTTTGTTACTTGTACTCTAGCCTTAAACTGTATCTTCTTCAAAATTTATAAAACTACATCAAAATCGATCCAGTGGTTTAGCCGTGAGAGCGTAAAATCTAAACAGTCTTTTTTATATAACATAACAACTTTTGCTATGGAAATTATGGATACGGTCATGTGGAAAGAATGACAGATGAAAGATTGACAAATCGAATATACAATGCGAATGTGGAGGTACCTGGGAAGACCAAGGTTGACGTTCCACAATCAAATCCCTTGCACACTCCGAGGGTGGTGTCAAGAGTCTCCAAAACCGTCGTGTTTGTATGAAAAGAGTAATGAATGTGAAGGAAGTCAAACAGGTTTTTCAGGATCGTGAGGTCTGGCACTCGATACTCTCTGCCTACCTGGTAAGAGATTTAGTGTGAAGATATGTGCGTGTACATGAATGCATTAAAAATGAATGAAAAATTTATATGTCAATCTAGATTATAAATCTATTGTATAGAGAAGTTTACTGGTTTCACGACAACGTGAGCACCGACAGAGCGGTAGGAATAAGTAAGGCGGTGGTACCATTAATTATGTTTCAAAATAGGTAGCTGTGTAATAAACGAAAAGATAAGTAATATATATATAAACTAGCTGCGCCCCGCGGTTTCACCCGCGTAAGTCCCAATCCCGCGGGAACTCCGCGATAAAAAGTAGCGTATATGTTATTCTGGGTCCTTAGCTACCTGCATACCAAATTTCATCGTAATCGGCTTTGTAGTTTTTGCGTGAAAGAGTAACAAACATCCATACATCCATACATACAAACTTTCGCATTTATAATATTAATAGGATAGGATTTAAAATATGAGGAACATTGTTTTACCTAACGTAAGAGGGAACACTCTCACTGCGCTACAGTTTTTAACTTTCGCAGTTGAGAGCGCTAAAACTGTTTGTAAGAAAAAGAAAAGAAAAGAAAAGAAAAAATATTTATTTGCGGAATATGAGTGTTACAAAGATGTTACAAAATTATTTAAGCGTTTCAACATATTCTACCAACTTGTGGTGTGCAAATATTTAATAGGTTTTAATCAAATTACTAATTTTAATTATTTAATTACAATCTACAACACACTGTATTTTGTATTTATTATAAGATTATTTATTAATACAACAATTTTTAGAATGTAAATTAATTTATCCCTGTCTACCGTAAACTACCACCGTTTCCAAACCTAGCCAGACAGGAGAAGAAACGGCGAAACAAACTCCTGCGTACCCGACATTCTGCAATTATTAATCATATTAGAAATACTAAATTATTTATTCTTATCTGCAAGAAAATCTTTGACACTGTAATAATTTTTCTCTAAAAGTAAGTTGAATACCTTTTTTCGAAATCTGCTTAATGGAAGTGATTTAAGATTATCAGGAATTTTGTTGTATATACGAATTGACATGCAATACACATTATTTTTGTAAATGTTGATTTTTTGGTTAGGCACATGTAGTTTCTCACTATTTCTAAAATGAGATAAACCTAGGACTTCAGCATTCGTATGAAACAAATGATGATGTTTTTTTACAAATACACATACAGCTAATATATATAAACACGGCAAAGGTAATATTTTAAGTGACTTATAAAGTGGCTTGCATGAATGTAATTGATTGACATTACATATCGCGCGTATACACTTCTTTTGAACTCTAAAGAGTCTAGTTAATTCTACAGAATTCCCCCAAATAGGAATACCATACTGCAAAACGGAAGAAACATACCCGTGATATGCTAACAGAGATGCCTTTAATCCTGACACTTCTCTAATTCTTCTCAACACATATACAAACCTATCGATTTTATTGCAAAGTAAATCAATATGCGATTTCCAGTTACAAAATTTATCGATTTTTATTCCTAGAAATTTAGTACAATCTACATTCTCAATAGTAGTATTATTTTAAAATAACATCTAATTTTTTAGTAACTCTATAATAACTATATAAAGTATATAAAGTATATATAAAGTAACTCTATGTATGTTTAACTTTTTTATTTTTGAAACTTTTATTATTATTATTATTATAGCAACTCATGGTAAAGGTTCAGTGATTTTGAAAACAACAAAGGTGTTGAAAGTTTATATGAAAGTTCTTTGCATCTGTCGCGGATGTGGCAAAATGATATTTTTATATGGGTTATCATATTTCATAAGATAAGATAAAAAAACACCTTTTGATAAAAAAAAAACACCTGCAAAACTTGTAATATTGGCCTTAAACCTTAAAATGGTTAGAGCATTCGTCGGCTTGAGACGAAAGGGTTACAGTACAGGTCCAAATCCATTTTTTTTTCTTCAACATTTGTAGAAATTGAAATATATGTAATTAAATATTTGTTTTATTAGTATTTAAATATTTTCACACCACATATGTTGGAATAATGAAATAATTTTGTTACATGTTTTTAACACACATATTCGTTAAACAAATATTTTTCATTTCATTTCATTTCAACTGGAATAAGCCCTCATCTTCGTCTGCACGACATTTAGTGCCAGAGCTTTTATTTCAATTTAAAATGCTCTTACTCTTACATGCTTGACATATTTTTATTGAGCTGTTTTGGCGAACTTCGTTCCACCCGTTCAGTTTGTATAGGAAAAGTTAAATGGTAGATTAATTTAAATTCCTCGCAGTTTTTCCCTTTTTTTATCTTTTAAACCTACCCTGGACTTCCACAAATAATTCAAAACCAAAATTAGCTAAAATCGATTCAGCCATTCTCGAGTTTTAGCGAGACTAATGAACAGCAAATGATTTAAATATATATATAGAAGATAGATTAGTCATATAATTTAATATTGAAAATCATTTACTTCACGTAGATAGCCTACAAAGACAAAGGGTACTTGTGAAGCGTCTATATAATAATAAGAGCTACCAACGGATTGCAACGCAGCCTCTCATTGATAAGCGAAAGAAACTCAGTGGGCTTATCCTTTTTTCCTATTTTTAATTCAATTCTAAGAGATTGATTGGAGTAGCAACCAATCCTAAGCCTTAATTTGCATTTTGTAAAATAATCTTACCTTAGTATATCTACAATACAACCAAAGCGTTCAAACAGAGGTTATAAAAGTGTGGGAGAGAAGCATTAACATGTAAGTGATAAACAAAATAGAAGGGGCAAGTAAATACAAATATTAGTCAAATGCTTTCCAAAAATGTGTCTAAATGTCAATAAAAATTGTATAATTAAATGATAACTTATTTGATTAAGCTTTTTAGATTACACTTATGACGCGATACATAATAATATTTTTTATGTATTAAGATAGCTAGCAACTGGGCGCCTCTTGTAATGTTAAGACAATTATCGCCCGCAAATACTTTGGATGTTACTGGTGTGTTGCTATCTTAGTCAGTATCTATAACCAACGGTACAGGTTTTCTACCATACTCTCCAGTACGGTACACAGTAATGGCGAGTACCTACTAAGCGATGGCGATAGGAAAAATAATCGTAAAATCCAGACGGGATGCTGCATAGGTTAGAGTGCTATGCCTATAATGATTATTATACAGTAAGAATTATTCTAAGTATAACTAGCTGTCCCGGCAAAGTTTGTTCAACTCGTTCAGTTTGCATGGGAAAAATTATAACATGTTATTTTTCCTAGTGTCCTCTCAGTTTTTCCCTTTTTAATCTTTTAAACCTTCCTTAATCCTAAATAAATAATTCAAAACCAGAATTAGCCAAACTGGTTCAGCCGTTCTCGAGTTTTAGCGAGACGAACGAACAGCAATTGATTTTTGTATATACATATTAGATAGTTAATTTCATATTCTTTATTATGTAAAATTACCTACCTACATAGGTTATAGCAATCAAAGTGCTTCACTGTTTGATAATAGTTTACTATTAATACAGATACTACCTATTAAGGCACGCCGTGGACAAGTTATAAAATATCGAAAACAATAGGTACGATATTTTGTACTTTAATGGTTTGGTAAAGTAAACAAGTTTTAGACAGTACGTGCACAATTTTACAATCTCACGAGATATGTTATCGACTAACATTTTTCATAATCTTACGGCGATCATATCTATATATATAAAAATGAATCCCCATTTTTTCATAGTCATCACATCACGCCTGAAAGTTATTCGTTGCTGTTTCTTTTTTCGCTGTGTTAGTTACTATCAGAAAAAGGTTCTTATGAAAAAAAACTTACTTTGATATAAATAGAAAAACCATGATACAAATTGTTACTAGCTGTCAAGCGATACGAAGTTCGCCGGACTGGCTAGGATTATATAAATATGTATTTCTATCTCGTTGGTTATCGTATCCCATGTTAACGGAGAGACGAATTTTGCTAATTATTTTTTGTTGTATTACATTTTGTCAGGGGGAAAAATGTACGTTAATTTACTTCAATATTTATAGTTAGGACGGGACAGCGTCAATCGGTATGGAATAAAATATCCTTACAACGAAATTAAGTAGCTTATCTCTAACTGTAAATAGGTTATTGAAAACACCCGTTAGTTGATAGTATTTTAATATAAACCAACAAAATTTTACTCACGATTACTGTAAAAGGCAAGTTCAAATTATAAAATCAAAAAATATAGGTATATAAAAATCAAAAGAATCACGACGCTTATGCATACACTCTGGAAGAACAGCTAAAACGAATTTCCATGATTTATTAAGAACGTATAATTGATAGGTATTAAAATATGTTTTACAGACTATTTCATACCGCAACGTTATCTAATGAAAGAACAACCTTTGCAGGGTCAACTAGTCTTTAAAAAAAACTTTTTCTTTTATTTTTTTGTTAATTGTTAACAGATAAACACATAAGTCGTCGCATACCTACTCCTATCGAATTTTTTTTTTAAATTAAATAACTAACTACCAATTCTAGCACCTGATGGGGTTAGATATTTATACCTAAAACTTACTGTTAAAGTAGGTAGGTATTTTAAGGTCAGATATTTGCGTTGCTTACTGTACGAGTAGGTGTTTGCGGTAGGTGCTTATGTCAACAACCTAATTAGGCAGCGTCAATTAATTAGGATAATAAAACATTCACACAAACATTTAAAGAATCGATTATCAACAACACAGCAAAATGATCTTTATCACTATCAGCTTATCTATGGACTTTAAAACATGATTGTGCAAGGTAACGGCTTACCTAATTACAAGATATAACAAAAACATCAAAACAGTTTAGAAATCAAGCTGACAAGGAAAAATAAAACTAAAGCGGTAGCTACGGGCGCAACTTTACAAATAAGGCTGCATTGAACACGGGAGCAAGAGGGGGAAGACGAAGGGCGTGAGGGGAAAAAATATGGGACCGGAGGCGTGCTCTTATGTATCAGAAAGCTAGAATCCGAGCAGCTGGTTGGCTGACGCACAGACGTAAAGCTGTCAGGGCGGAGATAAACCGGCGCAGTATAAAAAGCGATCACCGCCTTCGCGCCCGCCAGTCTGTCGCCCGTTCTCAGTAAGCGCGCACGTAACGTGTCGATAACAGTGCTACAAGTGATAAACATGGTGAAGTTCGAAGGAGATTTCAGTATAAACGCGATACTAACAAACAACTCAAAACCCCCGGCCTCGCCGACACCATCTTTAACCACGATACCTTCAGATGGAGATGCTGATTTAAGTGATTCTGAACTAGATGTTACCGGAACCGAACCCGTTGACTGTTCTAAACCAAAGGACGACGAGAAAAAGGATAAGAAACATGAAAAACCAGCGTACAGCTACAATGCTCTTATTATGATGGCAATCCGAAACAGTCCAGAGAAAAGACTGACTTTGAATGGCATTTATGAATATATCATGACAAATTTTCCGTATTACAGAGAAAATAGACAAGGCTGGCAAAATTCGATCCGCCATAATCTGAGTTTAAATAAGTGTTTTGTTAAAGTTCCTCGGCATTACGACGATCCTGGCAAAGGAAATTACTGGATGCTGGATGCATCAGCAGAAGATGTATTTATTGGTGGAACTACTGGAAAACTTCGCCGACGGTCAGCGCTCAACGGAAGATCACGGCTGGCTTGCTTCAAGCGGCCCTTATTCCCTGGTGCACCCTTAGCCGGACCTTACCCTCCAGCCACGTATTCTCAACTTGTTGGCTTATACTCCCAATTATTATACCAAAGGTACGCTCCAATGCAGATGAAAACCCCTCCAGTTACTCCCAGTGTAGTGCATCCAGCATTTAGAGATATGGGCTATGGTGGTCTTCCTTATCCACCAGCTATATATGGAGATAGAATACCGAATGCATTTTTGGGTCAGTCACCATTGCTCCAAACTTCTCCCCTTAGTCAATCATCAGCTATGATGTCGCAGACGTCGCCTTTACTGCCTTCATCACCTCCATTGATGGCGCATTCACCACCTACTTCAGGAGCCTCTAGCCCTGAACTCCCATCACCATCTCATCACCCTCTTACGCCTCACATTTACAAGCCTGTGACGGTTTTGACGCGGCAGTGACTGCCATTGTTAGACAGTGCTCGAGAGGCTCACACTCTGTGGAGTTAATTGTTTATCTGTGATTTAGATTTAAGATTTCTCAGTGAATCTCTGTATTGTAAATTATTAGCGAGTTATAGATAATTGTTATTCCTAGCATTCCGCTATTGTTTGTTGCTGTATATTGTGTTATGGATGTAAATAATTTCCAAAGTGTATATTTATTGAAGTAAGTGAAAATGTATGAAATAAATAATGATTCTCCTTACTTTTGTTTTTGGTTCTTTATATCCCAGTGTTAGTTTTATGATTAACTAAACCGATGAATAGGTATTCGAGTGAGATGTGAACAGTTTAAATTTATACCTGAGTATAACGTAGCTCAAAGTTAGACTAATTTTCTTGGCCTATGCGAAATGTGACTGCAAATAGGTAATTAGTATTTTTCTATTTATCTGAAATGCTCATTACATATTTTAATGAAAAACTAAAAAAATCCTACTTATGAACCCATACCATTGTAATTAATATCATGACATGACAATGATATATCGTGATTAGGTATAATGTTTTAGAATTTATATACTAATACGATACGATAATACGAAACTAGGTTGTATACCCATCACTTACCTTCATTGCCGTTTTTTTAAGGGAAATATTGAAATAACATATATACCCTTCGGTTGGCAAAGTGGTAACTTAAAAAAAAAAAGTTTTTATATACTAAATTTATTTTATATACTAATATTTTTATACTAAATTAGGTATATTGTGTGAAAACTTGCAATAAAAAAGTGATTTTAAAAATTTTTATGTAGTATACCTAATTTTCAAAAATCACTAAAACCTCCATCCCCTTATTAATAAACATAAAGTAGGAGTAAAGATAAATTTACCTGCCATCCCTTTGTTATTAGAAAGCAAAAATATATATATACGAAAGCTCACATGGGCACATAAGTATACAGTAAGTTTCTTCACGTATGTAGAAGCAGCCTCATTTTAAGTAATTTAAATAAAATTTCAGTTATGAGATAGGTATTTATTCATCAAATTTTCTTCTTTGATTTAACAACATCGTCGAAGATTGTCTAATCTTATAGAAATATATGTCTATGTCGCGTTTGTCTAAGTCCTATTCTTACTGAATCTTAAGATGTTGCTGACAGGCATCGAAACGGAGCTTCTTCGGTAGTCAGTAGACGCATTTGCTAACCATTCGCGTAATGAGACCTTTTATTTTACGTTTTCTCCCGTTGATTTTCTTTAGTAGAATATGTTTTTTGCCCGGATTGGTGTCACCGTCTTACCTATTCCTGTCGCCATAACGTCCCATGTTTGCCGTTGACGTGTTCCGGTTCGGAGGGTAAGGTAGCCGGTAAACGTACTTTTGCTCGCGGCCTGGCATTCCGGCCTCAGGTTGACAACGCACCACTACCACCTTTGGTGTCTCTAGGCGGCGTAAATTTCTTACCAGTCAGTCTGCTTGTTTGCCTTCCATTATCATAAAAGAACCTACCTTTTATGTAAACCAGGAAATAATAACAACAAGTACTGACGTTATTTTTACAGGAATAGATGGTATGTGTCAAGACTCTACCATCAAGTCATGGTCGCGTTGGTAACAAATTAACTGAAGCTTAAATACTGCTCAATCTTTAAATAAATATCTCCATCATTTGAAAAATTGTGTTAAACTCAACGGGGTACCTAAATTTAAAGGCGCCTAAAAAAATAAAAAATACTAACTAAATAACAAAAAAAACTATTGCTAAAAATTGTATACCCTTCTGCTTTATAGTTTTAAATTTTATTTATTGCATTAAAAATTAATATGTATTTACTTATTAATAAATTGTATTCCATTTAAATCCATATATCTTCAGTTTATAAAATACGATATCGCCTATGTGGTCTAGCGGTTGATTTCTTGAGGTCCCGGGATCGATCACTGGTTCGATCAAGAAAATAAGTATTTTCAATATAACGCTGCCTGGGGATGGGATATGTGCTCGATTGGCGATACGCCACCTATCAAATTGTTGGACTTAGTGTCTTCGGATAGTCTTGGGTGCCTTGACTGTGCCTCTGCCCTTCGAGGATATGGGCGTGAAGACAGTTTTTTTTAGTTTGTCTGCTTCGTTGGCCGAGGAGTAAGCGTTCACACTTAACTTCACCGGACAACTGCGAGGCTCGGGTTCAATTCCCGACGGGGCATTTGTGTGTTGAACATAGTGGAATTTTCCCGGTCTAGGGTTGTATAAAACTTATACTGGTTTTCATCTACGTGTCAATATCGTTGACTAACACCCATAACACAAGCATATTTATAATTTGCTTACTTTGGGGTTAGGTTTGCTTAAACCAATCTGCGTTATTTGTCTAGGAATATTTATTTATTTATTCTTTCATATCGCAACGTAGTGGTGTTCTATTATCATTTTTGTCAATGTAAATATGTATGGATATAAATAGGACGCGTTAAAATGAGGAAGATGAGATAGGAGTAGGAAACGATAAATGGGAAAGAGAGAATTTTTGTCCCGATAACGGGTTTGTGCGAGTGAGCTAAACAATTTTAATCCCCAAGGGTAGTCGCAGGTGATCACTACATAATATAAAACAAAGTCGCTTCCTCGGTCCCTATGTCCCTTTGTATGCTTAAATCTTTAAAACTACGCTACGGATTTTGATGCGGTTTTTTATAAGATAAAGTGATTAAAGAGGAAGGTTTATATGTATATTTCATAACCGTGCGCAGCTGGGGCAGGCCGCTAGTTTACTATCTAAACAGCTTTATGTTCTTTTAATGTTAATTTGGTAGCACTTAAATCATTTTAGTAACTAATTTTATCTTAATTTTGTAACACTAAATACAATTTACATTTACTAATCTCTGGTAACGCTAACAAAAGTTTAAATGACTTCAATGATTCTGATTATTTTCATAAAGATATTTTTATTTCCTTGTTAGTTGTCAAAAAACTGTAAATACTTATGAAAATGATTGTAATTTTTTTCATGTATTTTGTAAACTAGCTACGCCGACAGACTTCGCCTTATCTTAACTATGAATATTTATTAAATTTTCTAATGTTCTGCTAATTTTACAAGTTTTTTTCTGTCATAAGAACCTTCCCCTGACCATAAATAATATAACAATGAAAGAATTAGCAAATCACTGTATGCGTCACGCGTAATGCCACGACCAAGGCAAATAGAGATGCATTTTTAAAAGCTTTTATTTAATTTGCAATGTATGTATGTTAGTTCGGGTGGAATTTTTGAACTGAATTTTGAAGCAGATATCTTCAACCAATTGATCTGAATTTTTTAATATATCAGATTGAAATACACAGATGTTTAGAAGTAGTAGGTATAGGTTTCTTTTTTGTTTATGTTATATATAGGAAGGCAAACAAGCAGACGGATTTCCTGATGGTAAGAAATTCACGCCGCCTAGAGACACCAAAGATAGTGGTAATGGTGCGTTGCCTGCCTGAGGTCAGGATGTTAGGCCTCGAGCAAAAGTAAGTTTACCGGCTACCTTACCGGAATAGGTAAGGCGGTGGTACCAATCCGGCGAGTCGCTGCGAAACTCTACCACCTAGTCAGATGTCACGGTGTTAATGACGGGAAGCCTATGCTCGCCTTTTACGAGCTGCCTGGCAAGAAAGGCAGATTGTCTATTCTGCAAAGGAGCCCGGACCAACACGGGGGAAACGGTTTTTATTTATTTATCTATCCAATTAATTTAAACGAGCAATTCTAGTACATACCTATCGTACCGCCTCGTTGGTATAGTGGCTAGCGTACTCACCAAACTACACCGATCAACTCGGCTCGGGATCGATTCCCGACGGGGGCAGGCATTTGTGTGATGAACATTTACATGTCTGCATTTCCGCGTCTGGGTGTTTATTAAAATTTATTCTTGTATCTATTTAAATATTTATATGTATTAGTATCGTTGATTAACATCAACATCATCAACAAGCATATAATTTGCTTACTTTTAGGTTAGATTCAATTTGTGTAACTTGGCCAAGGATATGTATTATTTATTATTACTATTGGTCGCCCATTGGTCGATATCTATAGGTAATAAATTTTGATATCCTCTTGGTAAAAACGCCATCTCCATTAAATGTGTGGGTAAAGTTTTATTTATTGATTTAATGTACCTACTTTGTAACCATTATTATTGAAAAATATTAGCGTTCTGCACTTCTCCTACACATAAACTATAAGTGTGCCAAATTTTATGCTCCTGCGTCCGCGCAATTTTTGTAAAAAGGGGTCCAAAATTTTGGCATCATGCATTAATATATTTATTTATCGTTATATCTTTGGCTGTGTTTCAAACCTGGTCATACAAAAATATTTTTTAACGATTTAACAAATTTAGTATACAAGGGGTTTCGGGGATAATAAATCGATCTAGATACATTTTATTCGCTCCTCCGTCGCCGGTCGGTCTGTCAGATACTTGACAATAAAATATATATACAATAGCATAATAATTACCATTAGTATTTGTATTTACAACAGAAAACCTTATACTTAGATTTGTTTGGGTATGGCCTTTGAGTATTTAATCAACAGTGTTGTCGTTTTACTTCACCAATTTAAGAAATTTCAAACCATAAAACGATATGTTACAAATTTTCAAAGTCATAATGTTTCATCGTTAAAAATATATCGATACTAGCTGTTCCGGCGAACTTCGTTCCGCCCGTTCAGTTTGTATAAGAAAAAGTAAAATGTCGTTTTTCCTAATTTCCTCGCTGTCGTAAGCGAAAAAATATACCCCATCTCCCGGTTCTAAGCTACCTCTCCATCAATGTTCAGCCTAATCGGTTTAACTAACAAGACTTTTCATCTTTCATATTTTTTTTGTTTTTACTGTTTTTAAGGTGTATTCTGCTATTCGGGGCGGATACAAATCTAACGAATCAAAATCCATGATAATTGATCCAGCAGATCTCGAGTTATAAGTGTTGTAACAAACCCGACTTTGTTTTATTTACGTATATTAATCGTCAATAATAATGTCGTTTTTACGATATTGATTCTTTAACAGCAAAATTACAAAAAGCAGCTTATAATTTTTATCCCATGATTAAGGGAAGTTTATTAGTAAAAAGATTGTATAAATTCATCAAATGAGAATGTAATATATGTGAACAAAATCATTACGATTTATAATTTGTTGATAATGCGGATTAATTTAAAGTGATTCTGCATAAATCCAAGTTTAGTTTCGATAAAATGTCATCTAGATAAACAATTAAAATTTTAAAATTAGTAATGATTTCATTGGTAGGTACAACTTTAAAATTGCTGAACAAGTTTCCACAAGATTAGCTATCACAAAAAATTAAGTTCTGTAGTCTAGTGGTCCGGTGTTGGCGTTGACTGCAAGACGTCCCAGGTTTGATTCTTAGTCGAGCGAGGATCTCAATTCAACTGTATGTTTTTCTTGTTTGTTTTAAATCGAGTACTCGGTCAATAACCTATTTTGGTGGTTATTTTGTATAAAAGTGGATTTTGACTCCGAGGTGATGCCATAATCATTTTATCAACCAACATGGGTATTGGATCCGGGACCTCATAAAGTCAAGTCCAAAACTGGAACGCTAGACCACGTAGACGACTATTTTTTAATTTCGATATGGTACTTTTGTAAGATAATACTTTAGAATAAATAAAGACTAATTTTTAAGTAGACTACTAAATAAATATTAAACCGAAACTTAAACTAAAACGAGATCATTAATGGCCCGATCATTAGACTTTCCTCTTGAATTTATCTTCTGAATAACCGCATCAAAATTGGCTGCGTAGTTTTCAAGATTCAAGCATACAGACAGACTATTATTGTGGTAGAAATGAAATAAACAATACGACTATAAATAAATTTCGCTTATTTGTTATTTATTCAGCTAACGTAGAGCACATATTACATATAAATGGCATAATAGTTATATTTTCGCAGGTGTTATGTATTTTTAGCAATGTACAAATTATTTACATTTCACTAAATCCCGTTCGGATTCTTTTAGCATTCAGGTATCGCGTCCCAGGAATTCTTTTCATTTTTTTTATTTTTATGATATTTTAAGGCAAACAAGCAGACGGATTTGCTGATGGTAAGAAATTAATACTGCCTAGAGACACCAAAGGCGGTAATGGTGCGTTGCCAACATGGGGCTCTGTTGTTAGGCCTCTAGCAAAAGTTAGCTTACCTGCTACCTTACCCTCCAAACCGGAACACGTCAATGGCAAGCACTGACTTTATGGCGCCTGGAATAGGTAAGGCGGTGGTACCAATCCGGGCGAGTCACTACGTAACTCAACCACCTAGTAAATAAAGCAATTACAAGTACAGTAAGTTTGACGTGTCTCTGAGTGTGTCTGTGTGTGAATCTTAAAATAAAAAAACAGTAACCTCTGAAAAAGCCTATATGTAATGTAACGAACAACAACATCGTTAATTTCAGCCTTTAAACAAAAACAATATGCATCGAAATGGGCCCATCCGTTCAAAAGTTATGTTGCCACATACAGACACACACTCTTACAATCAGACACGTCAAATTAGTAACACCTTGTTTTTCCGTCGGGGGTAATTATTTCGTATATTTATAATTATTTTTGAATATATGCAAATAAAGGTTACACAATAAAACATTAAGATTCACACTTATAAACTTGTCAATACTCACCATATTTACTTTACACTACTTTGCAGCAACTTGCAGGTTCACTGCCTTACCTATGTCGCCATAATGACTATCCTGTTCCGTATCGGTGATAAGCTAGTAGACTTGTACAATAGGCTTCACATATACACAGGACGGCAACGCGCCTATAACATTTATGGTATCTATAGATCACGGTTATCTCTTAACGTCAGGAGTCCGTAGCTTGTTCGCTACCCAACGCCATTAAAAAATCTGTTAGCGCTGAACATTTTTTAGGTCACAATATTATATTATAATACCTTTTTAGAATCAAGTAGGTGAGTTTAGTGCAAGAAAGAAAGAGATATCAATATCAATGTAGACGAAAAAAACAAGGTAAAGACATCAATATAAACG
>NJDD01000319.1:215748-226293 GCA_002245505.1 Calephelis nemesis
AAGAGCAAGATATAAACATCGATGTAAACGCACTTAGAAACCTGTCAAATATTTTAATACAGTCTAATTTATGAAATAAACTAGTGGTTTCCCCGCAACTTCGTTAGCGTGAAATAGTTAAGTAACTTTCATCCCCTATCATTGTCCTTTGCGGGTTGATGTTATTCAACAAATAGCTTGTATTGGAACTCGGAGTTTAACTATACGCATACCAAATTTTAACAAAATCGGTTGGGTAAAAAAGCATTTCGCATTTTGTAAATATCCCTAAATCCCTAAATTCCCTGGACAAATTACACAAATTGAATATAACCCCAAATTAAGCAAATAGTATGTCTGTGCTATTTGTGTTAGTCAACAACGACACTAATACATAGAAATACTTCAATAGATATCAGAATAAATTTAATAAACACCCAGACCCGGAAATGCAGACATATAAATGTTCATCACACAAATGCCTGCCACCGTGATTTTCACACAAACTATCATTCTATTAAGGGCTGATATTTAAAAAAAACTAGCGTATGTTTGAATTCGGATCTTTAGCTATAAGGATATCAAATATTATTCATTAAAATCAGTTCGGTATATCCGTGAAAAAGCAACAGATAGACAGTAAGACTTTCGCATTTATTACATTAGCATTGGAGTATAGATTAACATTCAATAGACAAATTTTCTCTCGTATCTTGTTTATTCTTGTTATGAATAGCTCAATTATAAGAGTATTCATGTTATGATGGTGGTATGCTGGTTCGATTCCCAGCTCACGCTACTACACAAAAACACCTCATGCTTCATATTTAAAATTGCAATGTGATAAAATTCATTGCCGTCTCATCTATCATTCAATTTGTGGTCCAAGTAATAAACTGACGAAAGAAAATTAAAAAAAAATATCATTTTAGATGCAATAATACAGATTGATCGCCTCGTTGGTCAACTGGCTAAAGTATACGCCTAACTACATCGACCTAACGCGAGGCTCGAGTTCGATTCCCGATGGGGGCAGGCATTTGTATGATGAACGTTTAGAGTCTGCATTTCCTGGTCTGGGTTTTTATCAAATTGATTCTGGTATCTATTTAAGTATTTCTATATATTGGTATCGTCGACTAACACCCATAACATAAGCATATAATTTCCTTACTTTGAGGTTAGATTTAATTTGTGTAACTTGTCCATAAAAAAAATTGAGCAAACATGCACACAACTCTAAGAGTAAGAGACAACCGTGGCCTATAGGCATCATAGATGTTACAGGTTTGTAACTGTCCTGAGGTTAGAATAAAAGGCAAGTGTCTGGCTACCCTCCAGACTGGAACATGAGAAAGTCATAATGGCGGTAGGTATAAGTTTAGTAGGCATAATATTCTTTGAAATATCTCAGTTATACTTAACTGTTAAGAACACTATGACGTTCAGAATCACATAATTTACAAACGTGACATAAACTGCAACCACTGTATGTGATTGCTGCTAAGGAAGTATGAAATATGAAATGATTAAACTGAAAAAACATTTATATTATGACGGTTGAATAGCTACGGAACCTTTTATGGGCGAGTGTGACTTGCATTTGACTGCCTTTATTTATATGTAAAAATCGTAGTACGCCAATTTTATTGGGACTTAAACTACCTAGGGGATAAAATAGCTATGACATGACACGAAAGTATATATCAAATCTATAAAAATTCCGTTTTTAATATGCGGCTACAGAACTCTAAAATAAAGCATCAATTGTAGTAAATAAGTATAGTACCACTATTCGTATAAGAGCTTAACAACAAACAATTTTTCAAGAAATTCTTGTTTTTTCGACGTTGCTAGCTCTCGTACTATATTTAAATTATGCGGTTCGGCCTTACACTTTTATACTTTATACTTTTAATATTTGCTGACGTAATCTAAATTTTAGCGAAATGATTAATTATGTAAAACAACTCTAGGTGGCCTTTGTGGTCTAGCGGTTCAGTTGTTGGACTTAACTGCATGAGGTCCCGGGTTCGAATCCCGGGTCGGGCAACAAAAAGAAAATTGGGTTTTTGCAAACCGGTGCCCGGTTGGCAATATGCTTGCCACCTATAACATTGTGGGACTTAGTATCTTCGGCTAGTCGTGGGCGCCCTAGTTGTGCCTCTGCCTATCTCTTCGGGGATATGGACGTGAAGACAACTTCCTACATACCTAACTCTAGGTATATAGATATTATATTTAAAATACATTCGGATTTCCGAAGCTTGACGAATATAGCCGAAGCGCATAATTTAAATAGTACTACTATACGTCGCCTTACCAAATACTTTGGACCACACAACAGCTAACCGTTACGCACCTGGGTTCCACAATACAATCACACAAACAAACAGACAATCACGCACGCCTGTCAGTACCGTAACGATCATTAATCATCCATCATGTGATGGTGGATTTGAAGACATTTCTTTATTTTATCGATGTCTGATGTCGACTTTGATAAAAATAAATTTTATTCAACTAGTGTAACAAGTTGCTTTTATTCTTTTTTTACCCGACTACGACAAAACCAAAAGCAGGGTTGTGATTTTAAGAGCCCATGTAAGTAGGCATGTTGCTTTTTTAAACATCTAGATCAATGGTAGGCAAATTACGGCCCGCGGGCCGGACCCGGCCCTTAAGAGGTTTTAATCCGGCCCGCCGAGGGTTTTTTTCTAGAAAAAATATGAACCTCCTTAAAAAAAATAATGGTCGAAATGTTGAGACTATTGAAATTTGAACAATTGAGATACTGAATCGATACTTCGAGAACATATAAATTGCGGATCCGGCCCTTGAGAGGTTTTAATCCGGCCCGCCGAAAGTTTTTTTTAGAAAACATATGAACCTCCTTAAAAAAAATAATGGACGAAATGTTGAGACTATTGAAATTTGAACAATTGAGATACTGAATCGATACTTCAAACATATTGCGTATTTCATATGTTAAAACTTCATTAATAGATTTCATTTTAATAGAGGATTGTAAAATCAAAAAATGCCTTATGTTATCTTTATACAACGTTTTATAATCGTAATATTTAAAGCTAGTTTTAGGTTTTTTAATAAACCGGCCCGCCTCAAGATTAATTATAATTTACTGGCCCGCCACTAGATTTTTTTTTAACTAACCGGCCCGCGGTCAAAAGAATTTGCCCACCCCTGATCTAGATTGTTACAATATAAAATGTTAGAAAAAGAGCAAGCTATGAATTCGGATCGTACCTTTTTTTTGTATGTTTGTTAGGTGATTGGTCAATAACAAACGGATTTCAGTGGTTCTTTTTTTCAAAATCCTAGGTTGTTCCTTATAAGTTTTATAACCATTCAATGAGTGGTTTTAAGTTATACTTAATTTAACAATACATAAAATTTTGTTTATACAGAGAACTTCATTATTCTTAAGGATGTATGCTGATTAGGGAAAATTATCTATTGAAAATAAGGTAAATATAAATAATTAAAACAAGCTTCTGCTTTTAGATTAATTTGTGACGTCTAGTATTAGATGCATTTGTATATTTTTAAGAGAGCACCATTCAACAGTATCTCTCTAAATCTTGTTCTATACTTTAGGGTTGCCTGGAAGAGATCGCTGCCTTGGCGATAAGGCCGCCTTTGTGTATCTTCTTAGTGTAAGTTATTTTAATGTATTTGTGATTTATTTGTATTTGGTGCACAATAAAGAGTTATTGTATTGTAGTTTTTTAACATATTTTTCAAAGATAAAAATGATTAATATGAGTCAACCTTAGGAGATTTATACATAGATATACGGCTTGATCACAAAATTTTAAATTTTCTCTCCTGTGAAAATTTTAATTAGAATATAATACAAAAATACAAATATCTTTATTCAGCCATTTTACATGATATCATACAGTAACTGTTCGGTAGCATCTGCAATAGTCGAAGGGCTGTGACTGTGTGATATGTAACATATTAAAACTTAAGAAATCATCTTAACAACAGTAAAAACCGCATCAAAATCCGTTACGTAGTTAGTTTTAAGAATCTAAGTAACTATTGATGCGGTAGAAATGAAATAAACCAAACAGCTTTATATAAACTTAGTTTGTTTGTTATGTATTCATTCAACTTACCGTTGCAAAGCAAATTGTCGACTTGATTTTATACTATGTATAGTAGTGATAATACGTAAATTTTCATCTATGTGGGACCATCTCAGAAAGATTCGCTACATTTCGTATTAGAAGTAGGTATATATGTAAAATAGGGCTAGTTGACGTGGAGTTTGTTTTGCCGTTTCTTCTCCTGACTGTCTAGGGTTGGAAACGGTGGTAGTGTACGGTAGGCAGGATTAACATTTAAAATGATTTGCAATAAATTATAAAGCTTATTAAAAATATAAAAAAATACAAATGTGGTGTCCCGGGGCAACAGGTAGGAACGAAGTTCCTTTGGCTAATGTAGAATCGACACAATTCATGAGGATATACTGTGCATTGGCGGGGTGGAGTGAGGGAGAAAGAGATAGGTATTATACACTACTGGCTTGTGTATACGACTGTCGTGCCTGTGCACGTCTCATTTAACGGTTTCATTCCACGGTTTTTTCTTACGGTTTTTACTATCAAATTTTTTCAATTCGGTCGCGCATCAACTGTCGCGCCTGCGCACGTCTCATTTAGCGGTTTTATTCCACGGTTTTTCTTACGGATTTAACATCACATTTTTTCAGTTCGGTCGCGCAGCAAAATACCTATCTCCTCCACGCCTGCTTTAAGGAACTTCGTTCCAATAAATTATTTATTAGAAATATAAATAAGTGTTGTGATTGAAATGTTTATAAATATTGAATTTCTATAAATTTAATTAAATATTTCACACTTCAATTTAATAGACTATGTTGGCATGCTTAAATAAGTATTCGGTTTAAGTCGGTTTTTTTGCAGTTTTGAATTATTTTACTCACAATTTGCAACCGGCGAAAAACAGACGAAGAAAATAGGTTATCACAGTCCAATGTCCATGGACATTGCAACGCAAAGAATTAGCTGCTATGGCGATGCTTCTAAAAAGATAAATAAACTTATTACGATTATTCATTTACTATCAACCTCGTATTTTGATAACATGACGGTCAGCAATATTTTGTTCTTTTTAGTTTAGTCTTTTATTACACATAACACAGTTATTACATAATGTTTAGTTATTATTTCTCCCGACTGTCATTTGTTGAATTTGCAGGTTGACGATTTATTTTAACTAGTGGTCACCCGTTGGTCGAAATTCGACCATAATAAATTTTAATATCTTGTTGATAAAAACGCAGTCTTCATTTCTCAAGACCAACTACTTTGTTACCAAACTTTTTAGTGCGCCATCTGTGATCTTTTATCGTTATCATAAATTTATTTGTTTGTGTGTGTCAAATGCATGATAGTGTGAGTACCTGTGGGTAAATGTTTTATTTATTGATTGAATGTACCTAAAGCATTATTATTGAAAGATATTAGCATTCTGCACTTCTCGTGTGCCAAATTTTATGCTCCTGCGTCCATAGATAAATTAAGTGCATCAAACTGCATAAAAACCGAATTCAGTTTCAATAAGTAAGTCATCGGGGTACCCAAAACTTAAGTATTTTCCATTGTCAAATCAAGATTTGATTGCAATGGGACCACCTCGGAAGTACGCTCTTTCAAACTAAAGAAATGATTGAAATTGTTTCAAAAATGACGGACTGTTCAATTAAAATACAAAAAATTATCATAGGAGCCTAATAATATAACATATTACATAACCATCATTTCAACATTGTAGGTACTTACCGTACGCCAGCTATTTGTATTGCATGCTATACTTAAAATACATTCAAGTATACCATATGAGGCTAGATCCAATAAACGATCTAACCAAAGAATTCTGCCTGTGTCAACTTTTAAAACATTTTTCTCCCATAAATTCTTTTGTTTCCTCAGCACATTCTTATATAACAAAATCAATTCCAGGCTAAACATTTACAATCTTACCAAATATAAATGTAAACAAATAGTATCTACTTGGTTGTCCTCACTATCCTATGATGAAACTGAACTACTATTAAAAACTGTATTATGAATGTCTTAACATGCACAAAAAAAAATAGTAAAACAATTGTATAAATTCTTTTCTATACACCTCTACCTAACATACATTTTGCACACTTGATTTATTTGTTACATATCACATAAACAATAACAAACGCTCCTACACTCAAATCACACAGTACAAGCGGTCGCTTTTATACATACACACACGTCTTTTACACCCTCTTAAGCGTTTTTTACACATACACACTCACATACGGGCACACACTAACACACACTCAGTAACAATTAATTTTGTAATTTTATTTAAAAAAAGTGAAATTTGAGGATATACGTACGTATAATAATAAACACTAATTAATGATTTGTAATTAAATTGTAGGATTTGTTGTTTACGTATTTGTAGAAATATGAAACTAATAACGATTTACTTGTATTATTACTAAAATTTTTATTTTTGCGTTGTTTGTTATCATATTAAATTTCTGTTTCTCTAACACGAGTGTAAAGGAATACTATAGTATCCGTGATCTGAAGTGGGGCCTGGTGATCTGCTCGCACAGGGTATCCTAGTTGCAGACACCAGTCTCTTACTCCGTTATTTTGGTTTTGAATTACATTCTGTTAAACTGTTTGTAAGAGAAATAAATAATTTTTGATTTTTTTAAAACATTTAAAAAACGGCGTCGGGCTTGACTTCTTTTTTTTATATACAAGCGGAGGCAAATGAGCAAGTGGGTCACCTGATGGAAAGTGATCACCGCCCCCCACGGACATCTGCAACACCAGGAGTATCACAGATGCGTTGCCGACCTTTAAGGAATGAATACGCTCTTTTCTTGAAGGTCCCTAAGTCATAATTGTTTGGGTATACCGCCCTCGATAATTGATTCCATAAAGGTGTTATGCGAGGTAAAAAAACCTTGAGGGCTCGGGTTCGATTTCCGGGTGGGTTGACATAGAAATAGAAAATTGTTTTTTTTTAATTTTCTAATAAAAATAACGTTGCCCGGGATTGGATATGTGCCCTGTTAGCGATAGGCTTGACACCTATCACACTGTGTGACTTAGTGTCTTCGGCTAGATTTGGGTGCCCTGGTCTTGCCTCTGTGTACTTCGGGGATATGGGCGTGAAGATACTTTTTTTTAATTCGTCTCCTTGGGCCACTTGCACATTCTCTGGTTACATGTAATATTGAGAAAATCACAAATATAAACTGATTTAACCCCAGTTAGGAGCTAACTGAGAGTTTAATACCTAAGCCACAAAAGTAAATTTAACAATGAGTCAAAACTTCACATTTTAACCCTAATTAGTATTTAACCCTAAATTAAAAATTTAGCCTAGGAACGATCAAGTAGCCTTTATGGATTTAGCAATATTTTACAATATTGTAAATACGAAGTCTGTCCATCTATCTGTCAGTGTGTTACAGCTAAATAGCTGGACCTTATTAATGTCCATGAAATGAAAAAAAATGAACTTGAAGACCCTAATTCAAACAGGTTACTTTTTAAAACCAACTCTAAAGGTTATATATGTGAGATGAAAGTTTATATGAAAATCTTTATAAAAAAATAATATTTACATAAAACGTTGACTGATCAGTTTGAACATTTTCATGAGTGAGTGAGTGAGTGAGTAGACTTCATTCGGGCAAGTACATTTATAGTACTACTTATAAAATTGTGTGCTTCGGCTTCACACTTTTTACACTTTCTAATTTTCTTTTTAAATTGGTTGACATAATCTAAATTTAAGCGAAATGATTAATTATGTAATAACAACTCTATATAGATATCTTTAAAATACATTTGGACTTCGTAATAATTATTATTCGGACAACATAATTTAAATAGTACTACTATACCTACTTCTTATTTTACTGACTCTTTAGCGACGTTTTCTAGAGTTCCGGGAAACTATTACCGTTGAAAAGTTATCAGGATGACTCAAAAATTATTTTATAATTTATTACAGCTTATCTAAAGCTGGTAGGTAGTTAACGAGAATCCGGCTATAAAGCAATTCTGTGTGTCCTGTGAAAAGTGATATAAGTTGACTTATATCGAATTTGATATTATTGTAGCACCTTTATCAGAAAAAAATACTCTATTTTTCTGTCTAAACAACATTTTGATAGGTTTATTACTTTTTGAGATCGTATGATACATCTAAGACGAAATGACGTGTTTTAATAGATTTTTTTTGTGTAAATAAATACATGCAGACATATATCGTTCACGATACTTTCGTTATGACATAAATAAAAGTGTCTACTGATGTATCTCAAATCATATCATTATTCACATATATTTAATGCTTTCAAAAATGGTGTATGTTTAGTTACATCATTTGACACAAAGTACATTCGAACCATGCATTAGTACAACTAATATTGTATTATTGCTCACAAACAAAGAAGACTAAAATTTTCTGTGTAAAGTGATTCAAGTAGAATTATATCAATAATTACCAAAAATTTAAAAGGATTTTGAAAGAATAATATGTGTAAAGTGATCCATGTTGTAAAATCGGGCAATCTGCGGGGCGCGCGGGACTTTACGGCAGGAATGCAGGTGCGCCCGGCACCCGCGCGGGGTTAATTTCGCCTAGACTACAGGACGAGGTGCCTACGCGCGCTGCCACACCAATCAAAAATGGCGCACAACGTACGTATTAAATATGTATTATTTTACACAAACATTATTTTCATTCCTTGTATTGATAATAACAGGGACTCGGATTAATTTAAACTAAACAGATTGCTAGTTGTATCAATTTACACGAAATGTCTTATAACGAAATGAATATTTTTATTTACAATATTTGTGTTGCTTTTTATGTTTTGTGGTGGTTTATAATTTAAAATATAAATTATGACAGTTCACAAACATTCGCGTGCTTAACGTTGTATTTATTCTATGACCGGTTGTAAATAGCTATACATTTCTAATGTATTAGTATTTCCACTGTTAATTCTAATATCTGTAGCATTAGCGATCAGCTACATATTTTAATATAAGATCGATGTATAGTAGTACTATTTAAATTACGCACTTCGGCTATATTTTAAATAAAAATTAAATATTAAATCCGAATATGTTTTAAAGGTATATAGATTTGTTATTACATAATTAATTATTTCGCTTAAATTTAGAATAGGTCAGCCAATTTAAAATAAAAGTATAAACTGTAAAAAGTGTAAAATCGAAGTGCATAATTTAAATAGTAGTCCTATAAGTATATGAAGCTATGTGACATTTATCTATTTGATTTTATTGTTGCAGCGTCCTTTATGTCGGGCAAAACGTTAGAAATGATAAACATAAAATTAAATAATATCAAAGATAATGATTATGTCGATGAAAATGATTCTGTGGATGACAAATTGATTTCTCCTTCCTGTCAAAACCTGTCGAATAGAAATAACATATTAGTTGAGCAGAGTAACACTAAAAATTACCTATCATTCGACAAAACATGCGATGACAAGAATAACAGTTCATCTTCCGATGGTGATTTCGGGTCTTCTAGTAGTGATGAATATATACCAGGTTCTGATGGATATAGCACTGACAGTTCTTATGAATCCATAAGACGAAAACGGTTCTCACTATATGGATCTGTACAACAATCAAAAGGAAAATCACCTAAAAGAATTTCTGAAAGTTCAGGCAATAGTGCCTGTAGCGAAAATAATGCACACATTAGCGAGACTTTAAGAAAAGAAAATACGCATACTTATCTGAATAACTCACCTCAAGAACCATTCAATGTTATAGTACCGATTTCTTCACTCAATTCATGTTATTCTTCAGAAGGCAATAACATAGATTGCAATACTTTACCTGATCAAAATATTAGTGATGAGTGTAGGAATTTACCCGTAGGACCAAATCAGTGTCATGATGAAACACCATCGACATTGTATTCATTTTGGGAAAATAAATCCGTTACTAGAGACGACCGTAAGAGAAAAATAAGAGAAGCTAAAAATGAACGAAGATGTGAACGAGTTGCACGAAAAGTGTCCAGAAACAAAGGAGAAGAGTATTTTACGAAGACTGGCAAATTAAAAAAACGTAAAGAATTAATTGAACTATCGGACTGTAGAGCTAAATGTAAAGAAAAAATCCCGAAACAGGTACTGGAAAATGTTTTTACAGAATACTGGAACTTAGGCTCATATAAAAGAAGAGCAAATTATATGAGTAATTGTATAACTATTGGTAACACGAAAATTTGTAAAATAGATTCAAAAAAGAGTAGAAAACATACTAACAAGACTAATAATACTTAGTTTTAGTTGTAAGTTGTTATGTTTAATTTTTTATGCAAGTCGAATTTTATTTTGAATTGAATAAATGTGATATTATTAATAACAAAGTTCCAAAGTTTTATTAGATTTAAGTCAAGATAAGAAAGTTCAAGTTTAATAACGTTTTAATTTTGCTTTAATATCAGTCT
>NJDD01000319.1:226498-239484 GCA_002245505.1 Calephelis nemesis
TTCTATTCAGTTGCCCGATCCGGTCGTACTAGGTACCATATAACGTGACAACAAGTGAAGCATTTTTGTTGACTGTTTTAAATAATTAGGTAGGCAGAGGGACAACAAGGAGATAAACGACTCCTGGTTCTGCCTACCTTTTCGGTGATATGGGCGTGCTACTTTCTTGAACTGTATATGGACAGAGATTTTTACATCCGCTATAGAGGATCAACAAAAACGTGGAAGGTAGCTGATTAAAAACGCAGGACCTCCTCAGTTCTCTCTAGAGATCGATCCATTCACTATAACTCTTGGCATTGAATGATATTAGACAAGCTTGTCATAGACCGAATGATAAATGGCATTCATATAGCAATTTTATAAATTCGTTACTTTTATTGCTAAATCTTCCTATTAATATTAGGTATAAATGCGAAAGTTAGTAAGGATGGATGGATAAATGGATATTTTTACTATATCACACAATTAAAGAGTTAATATTTTACATATTTAAGTTAATATTTTATATTCCTTTGTTTATATTCCTTGCGATTTTTGCATTAAGATTAATTTTAAACATAAACAAATTTAAAATGCTAATAAATTGACGGCTAAGTAACATATCTATTATTTATTACAAATGATTTTATAACCTAAATAAGTAAGGTAGGTGCGGCCAATAAGGCCTATCGGGTAATAAGGTCTAAGTAACAGAAACACAACTTTAAATGGTTCCCGCTAAGCGAAATCACAGTCATAGGTAGCAAACCATCCTAGATGGCGCCCCAAACCTGTTACGACTCGCAAGCCCGCGTGCTGCCGCCAGTGCGACATCGCTCATTGTGGCCGGCGGACACACGTCTCGATTTATAAAATAACTGTCGAACCAAACGTAAGTATTTTTTTCATTTTTACTCTTTTCCACGTCATTTTATGGTTAACTTTTCTATTAGTTAATGTTTTAAAGACCTGTATTATACAAAATAGTATAAATTAGACTAAATAATAATACTTTAAACTTATCTTGACAATGTGGTTGGTTGTTAATAAGGCCTATAAAATTTGACCATAGGCCTTATTACCCTCCTTTATTAATGTCATCGAGTGACTATTTTACTGTTTATTTAAGACCTTTAGAAATGAAATAACAACTGTTTTTAATTGATTTATGGTTTTCAGGCAAACCTCATAATCACAATGCCTTCCAAGCGAGCATTGTGGTCTGAAGATGATCTGGTGGCAGCAGTCAGAGCAGTACAATGTGCACGGTTGAGTACGTACAAAGCTGCTGAAAGGTACAAAGTACCCAGAAGAACTATACGAAACCACCTCCAGACTGCCAGTTTAAAAAAAAACCTTAGGCCGAAAACCTTTACTTAATGAAGAACAGGAAACTGAGTTTGTGAGTAGAATTGTGAGATTTGCTGCAATAGGATTACCTGTTACTCCAGGGATGCTCCGCCGGTTAGTCTTTAAATTTTGCGAGACGAATGCCATCAATCATCCCTTCAATCAACAAGCTAAAGTTGCTGGTAAGGATTGGTTTAGGGCGTTTATGAAGAGACATCCGGAGATATCACGTCGAAAGGATCAGTTTATGAACCCGGCCAGGGCTCAAAAGCTTAATAAATTTATCGTAGATGATCATTTCCAGAGACTGAATGAAGTTTATGACAAATTGGATCTCAAAACTCGTCCTGAGAAGATTTACAACATGGATGAGAAGGGCTGCCGCCTAACGATTCACCACCAGTAGACTGTTTTGGCACAGAAGGGAGCCAAAAGAGTTCATTTACAGTCTTCGGAACACGCCGAAAGTGTCACCATCGCCGGTTGTGTGAACGCACTTGGTACTAGCATACCACCAATGATAATTTTTAAAGGCAAACGTTTGAAGGCTGAGTTATATGATAATTTACCACCGGGATCATTAGTAGAAAAATCTGCAAAAGTTTAGATGACAAATGAACTGTTTAAAGAGTTTTTGAAGCACCTAGCCCGCTACAAAATTCCAGGAAAGTGTCTCTTAATGTTTGACAGGGCAGCTTGTCACTTAGATCTATCCATCGTGGAAGTTGCAGATTCACTCGACATAGCATTGTACTGCTTACCTTCCAATACAACCCACGAACTGCAACCACTTGACAAAGCTGTCTATCGATCATTTGAATATCACTGGGATTCAGAAGTTTTATTATTAAAGAAACAAAATCCAGACAAAAAGCTTACCAAGGCACGCTTCAATATATACTATACTTAGTACTGTCTGGTCTAAATGTATGACACATAGTAACCTAACAAGTGGTTTTAGAGCGACAGGTTTGTATCCATTAAATCCGCAAGCTATTCCTGAAACAGCCTTTGCTCCATCTATATTGTCAGAAGCTCCAGCTCCTGTACCAGACGTTGTAGATGTAGAAAATTCGCCACCTCGCGTCCCATCTAGGCCAACAGCTTCCGAGATACCCCAGACATCGACGTCCATGCAAGAACAAAGAATTGATGATACCCCAAAAAAATCATCTGAAATGTTTTACAGAATGGTTTACGGTAGCTCCAGTTCTGACGATGAGGAAAATGTACCCCTCGCACAAGTGAAAAGAGCGTCATTTAAGCAACTCCTGCCTACACCAGCTAAAAATATCGAAAAGACACCAACAGTCAGAAGAAAAGCCATAAATTATAGAGGAACTCCAGTTACCAAAGAACTGTTTGATAAAAACAAAATAGAAAAAAAGACCTCAAAAATGAAAAGCACAAAAGAAGCAAAGAGCAGGAAAGAGAATAGAGAAAGTTGATACTGTCACGCATGTAACCTAGCTGAGACTGCTATGAGGATGTGTTGCAAATGCAGCAAGTGGTACCACGAGGAGTGCGTTGGTTTAACAGAGAAGGATGATGATGATTTTGAGTGTCCAGATTGTGCCTAATTAAAGAAAAAATGTTATTTTTAAGTCTTTACTGTGATTATCGTATTACTGTTATTTTATGGATCTCAATTACCAAATATAAGAAGATTATTTCATTTATTATTGTAGTTGTCTTAGGCCTTAATATACTACCATAGTTTAATAAGGCCTAAAGACAGTGTTTTTTAAAATGTTTAATGTTAACTATATTTATAGCAGAAGTTGCTGTTTTTCGTTTTTAATAATATATAGTATAACATAACCGGACCATATAATTTGCTTACTTTTAAATGAATCTAGCCTCACAGTAACCAAATGTGCATGATTGGTTATTTATTTGTAATAGCTACAAAACCTAAATAAAGTAGCCAAGAACCATCTCTATCACGTCAACTTTCAAACGGAAAATCCGCTCCGAAATTGGTCAAGTTTTAAAGTTATGATGTCACAGACCGACATACTTACCCCTTCTTTTCCATGTAGAGAAAAAAAATAGGAGTTGAAACTATAAATACCTCCCATTTTCCAAATCGTTTAAAAGGAATTGATACCCATGCTTACACAACGCGCAAATACCAACTTTAATATCTAGATGACGTGTATTTCCTATTACCTATAATTACGTCTGCATGTTTCCAATCATACAAAAACAATTAGATAATGATGAAATAATAAGGTGATTTTCTATCACACATTAGAGTTTTGATATCGATAATTTCCTATTTTGATTGTTTAGCATGACTCCTACGATTTTTAATGATTCACCTTACAAAATATCAAAAATGACTCATTTTGGAATGCTTAGTTTGGACATGTTCATGCTTAAAGTTATTATTTAGATAAGCCGATTATCGATATCAATTGTAATATGAAAATCATTATGATATTCTTTAATCTAAGAAATTCACGCACGTATTCCATTGGCTGTTGAATTGTTTTCAGTGTTATATAAATTTTATTAAGCGAGTTAAAACTGCAAAAAAACAACTCTAATTTTAATACTACTTCATCAAAGTACAGAAAATGGCACTAAAATAAAAAATAAAAACATTCAACAGCCCTCGACAAACCTTCATATACAGTAGCACTATTTAAATTATGCGCTTCGGCTATATTCGTCAAGCTTCGGAAACCCGAATGTATTTTAAAGATATTTGTAAATAGTTGTTAATACATTAATTCATTAATTCTGTAACTCAGTCCTTATCCTCTCTTTTCCACATTTATGCAGATGAGTAAATGTACACGCACTCTCGTCTCTCAGAACTTCACAACGCCATTAACCTTATTAATAGTGATCAGGTCAGTATCGAAAAGTGGAGTAAATCTTTCGGTCTTAAACCTAATCCAATCAAGACTCAGGTCATTATTATTGGTAGACCCGAACTTATTAATAAGATAAATTGGTATGAAAATCTTTTTTCTCCGAAGAAAAAATAATTTTTTTTCTTTCTTTAAGATTTATAGAAATTTAACCCAAGCAGAGCTAAAATAAAAAGATAAATTGGCCTACTGTAGATAAAACGGGGTGTGGTCCCCGTTAAGATTAAAATATAATGTCATTATCTCTTATAGTAACTCCGTTAAGAACCTTGGTGTTTTTATAGACAATGCTCTCTCTTGGACTAAGCAACTACAGGAGGTCACTGAGAAAATTTTTCGTGTTTGGAAATCGCTGAAGCGTCTTCGTTTCTTGGTCCCAATTCCAACCAAGATTATGCTTGCTTTTTCCTTACTACTTTCAATCTTAGATTATGCTGACGCTAGTTACGTAAATTTCACTGTTGAACAAATAAATAAATTAGAACGTCTTCAAAACCTTTGTATTACATTCATATTTTCATTGCGTAAATATGATCACGTTTCTGAATTTCGTGCTAAGCTTAAGTGGTTGAATATCCACATTCGCCGGAACTGCCATATCCTTTCCTTTTTGTACTCCATTCTCTTCGATCCATTTGCGCCAATTTATTTAAAGGAGAGATTTAAGTTTTGTAACAGTGAGGTAAAATTCCTCAGGTCCAGTGATAATTCTCCGTAGATATCAGAAGAGCTCGAAATTTTCATATTTTCAAAAGTATGTTAATGATCCCATTGTAATACAGTTTGCATTTGACTTTTCTTGTTTGTTTTAAATACTCATTATCTAGATGGATTCTGTTCCCTAAAACGCAAGAGAGGTCTTCGTCGCGAAGACCGACGGCGACAGTGTAGTGTAGTGTCCTGTGAGTTAGTGTTGTTTGGGTTGGAAGGGAGGCTCGCGTTTGCCGCGGTTATTGGATCTTGAGAATCCGATAGAACGTGATACGGATTCTTTGCTTTTCGATACGGAGGATAAGGTATCCGGTAATCTTACTTATGATCTAGGCTTGACATCGCGGCTTGAGATTGGCAACACATCATTACCACTTTTTGTGTTTTTAGGCGGCGTGAATTTCTTACTATCAAGAAATCCGTCCGTTTGTTTGCCTTCCAATATCATTTTGAAATAATCTTGAAACTTTAATTTTTGATTTCGGCAAATAAGAACCAGCTGTGATTAAGCTACAACTTGCTTTATTCGCGAATAATCATCTGAAAACATTGTTTTATTTATTTAAAATTTTAGAGTTTCTCTAGCGGCTAAGTCAAAAACTATTGGTTTTCAGAAAAAACTTCATAGAACAAAAAATTCTGCGAACTTGTCGATCTAACTATTGTCGATCTAACCATTTTAACAAAATACAACACCAAGAAGTGGTGGAATCTACCTACTTAAAAGCAACCATCCTATGGTTTTGTAGTCCTAGTACTTTGTAGTAGAGGGTCTGCAGAACCTAAATCCAATTTTGTTATGAAAATACGTGGTCTTTGGCAACATTACTTAGTATACCCGAATTCGTCACTACTTACTGATATTGACAAGCTTTTCTCAATTTTTCTATCTATAGATACCCTTTCCTCGAAAAATATCGAAAGGGCTTACAAATTGATAAAATATTTATCGAAACGATATTTTTTATCTACAAAATATTTGGCGGTAAAATATTTTTCCAATACTTAATGATAACATAGTTATCTACAAAATTGAAACCGAACATTTACGGACAAAATGTTTATAGATAAAATATTTACCGATAAAATATTTATAGATAAAATATTTATCGATAAAATCTTTATTGATAAAATATTTACTGATTTTTTTCCTCATACCCAACGGTAGCTAGATAGACAATAATTAACCGATGGTCAGTAATAATTAATCGTTTGTTTTGATTGACCAAGAGTCACGTCGTGAGCTCTGTCACGTCCGCCATCTGATCTAATTGATTAATAATTGATATTTAATGGAATTTATATAAACACACGTATTTTCTTATTTTTATTTCTTAATGATTTTAAATTGAATATTAATTGCCTACATTGCACGTATCTATTTTTGAAGAGAAGAATCGAGGTTCCAAAGTCAAGCGAGGTTATGTTAATAAAACTATGTATTTAATTCTAATTAAAATTATTCATTTTGCGTTTTCATTCCAAAAAATGTATATGTATCATAGCGCGACAAAACAGGAAAGACGGTGCGTAGTGAATGAATTACCAGAAGACCCCAAATATATCCAACTCACACACACCTCTAAACTGTTTTATTAACACAAATAATACAATAAATATAATAATAATACACACTACTACAAAGTCAACGTTTCGTATCCACGTACGTTTCGTTTAGAAACCAAAGCATCATAAGGAAAATTTGACTGCACTCCAAGTCTAAAATTTTTTTTGTCGAATGTATACTATATTCAGTTTACATAACAAACTTCAGTTATGAAGGACTTCACGAAGAACCTCATGAGTTTAGATGATGATCATCGAGTCAGTGACAAAATATCAATAACATTTAAAGTGGACCTATACAGTTGAAATCGTACATGTTTTATAAGTTAAATATAGACAACATACCTGAAAATTTTGTTCATCAGGTCTAATTCAAACCCTGGTTTAATTAATTAATAATTTATATAATTGTTACTATTAATAATTATTATTAATTAATAACCCAAGTTATTCAAGGAAACGACGAAACACCTCCGCGACAGGATAACGGCGCATCTGTTAACGGGGCCGGATTTACAGGTCTGGAAGCCTCGGGGTAACGAAGCAGTGGAAGCCCCTGGCCCAAATATTTTTGTAAATAAAATTAACAATTTTTCAGTCAAGTTTTTTATTAATTTTTAAGAACAATACCATGTGTGTACAAAGTGCTATAGGTAAAGGTAAAGCAGTAAAAAAGAAAATATGTTTGCTAGTATCTCCACGTCTATATCCCCGAAGAGGTAAGCAGAGGCACAACCAGGGCTCCTACGACTAGCCGTAGACACTAAGTCCCACAATGAGATAGGTGGCAAGCCTATCGCCAACCGGGCACATGGCCAATTCCGGGAACGTTATTTTTATTATAAAATTGGAAATATAAACTTCCTATTTTTTTTGTTGCCTGACCCGGGGACTGAACCCGAAAGAAGTCAAGTCCGACGCTGAACTGTTAGACCGCAGCGAACGACGTTTGCTAGGGTATACTATAATAGACGGAATTTGAAAGATTTTTTTAGTTAAAAGTGTGTAGTGCGTAGTGCGTAGTACCTCTTTTCTGGAGGCCCAAGCCCTTTCTATAAGCAACGGCTGGTATCATTTGTTCACTGTCTTAAAACATTAACAAACAAACGTCTTTTTTTAATTGAAATAAGGGTAAATACTATGACGTTGATTCTATTCTAGAAAAGCCACTAGCTACTTATGCTAATTAACAATTTATCATTACTCGTAGCTTAGAACTTCATTAATATTGAGGTAAATAGTGTTAAATAATTAAAAACAGTGGCCATCAAAAACCCATTAACGTCAAACTTTTCAATTAAATTATGTACATAGGTGTGTTCTGAAGCTGTTTTATGTTTGTCAGAATGATAATTATTATTTTATGGATGTTTACGACTGGAGGTTTCGTGGCTCAGCTCGGTGGGTGGCAGTGGCTAGCGCTTCTGTAAGGGCTAGCATCAACGACTAAAGACTATACTTTAATCGAGTATTGACTCTCTTCAAAATGAATGAAAACTGCTATCCAAATATCGATAAATGTTGTTCTAGAAACCACCTTGGTCTCGGGTTCAATCTGATCGAACAATACAAATCGCAATTTTTCAATTTTCTAATGAAAAACAATTTTGTTTTGAACTTGATAAGCGATCGGTTAGCGATATTTTTCGGCCACATTGTTCTCTAAGTACGTCGTACGTGCAGCTAATCTTAGGTGTTTTGTATCTCTGTCTGCCTCTCACCACATGTGGGCGTGAAGATACTTCCTTTTTATTTGATGTCGTTTTGGTCCTGAGGTGACCTGAGGTCCTAAGGAGCATGTAATAGGGGAGAGTTTCATACTAAGCGTAGGTACCTAGAGTTAAATATCTTAATTTTACCCCTGTTCCTGTGATTGAGATATGTTTTTTAAAAAACTATTTAAAGGAAGAAAAAATTCAATTGAGATAAGGAAGTACTAACATAAAAATGCGAGCCTAGCTAGTTATCTTGATGTGCAGTTCTTTTAAAGCTATGCCTTTTAAAATATTTATTAAAATAAAATGTCGTCAAGGGCAATGGTCTTTGAAACTTGTGGTGATTAAGAAATTAGGATGAGGTTTTCTATAAATATGATTACAAAACACACCTAAAATAACGCGTCAATTTAAACGACTACTTCTCATTAACCCTAAAAGACAGAGTTGTAAAAAAGTGACAACTTAGAATAAACTTTCACACAATTTAAAATGAACAAAAAGTTTTACCTCTATTTCGTCATTACATTTTTTTTATTTTTTTTTTAAGTTAGTTTAGCTAAGAAGTTTAGACCATGCTGCCACGTCTTCCGTATTAATTATTTCGTCACTAGTCACATGTCTTCCGTATTAATTATTCTTATACAGACATTAGTCACTATTTACAAAGTCACGTCAGGGTCTTGAGTAAAGCGGTGGTCACTTTACACTAGCTCACTTTGGGAGATTTAGCGACAGCGAAGACATTCACGATACATTAATTTCTTTATGATTATAACATTTGTGCACTTTCACTGAACAAAACTAAACTGATTCCCACCTAAATTAACTAATTTGACTCAATATAAACACGAAATTCAACAATTATGAAAAAATACGACCACCTTCATTCACGATGGCGCCAAAACTCCTTTTTTTATTTTTTTTTAACTATAGAACATAACTGACACGAACTAACACCAACGGCTTTGCATTCCTGCCAGCGTCAATTATTGACTCTCTTGTTAAGATACACTTATTAAGGCAAATCAGTTAACCTCATATAAGGTGTCTCAGGTTGGCAATGTACTGTTAAAACCTATTGGTGCTATAGGCTACATGTTGGTATTTTTACCATCAGATAATAATTATCTAAATATCACAAAGTGTTGTGTTTATACCTACTATTAAGTTGTTTTATTTTACTCATTAAAGGTAAACTTACATCAGTAAAATTAATAATACAAATAATATCTAATATTGGACCAATTATAAGTTTTCACTTCTATGTAGGTATGTTAAATATTTGTGGTTTCCCATTTACAGATAGACAAGTCATTTAGAAAAATAACAATCTATAAATATAACAGAGTAGGCACATGTTGCACACCAAGTACCAATGACAATGACGAAGGAAATAATTAATATAACTCATTATATATTATTATAATATACATCTTTCTTATCATTAATCATAGCACCTGCTAGTTGACAGATTAGCAATCAGTATCATAAAATATACCCTTGTAATTAAAAAAACAGCTGCATTTGTATCAAAGGCTCAAGCATTGGGTTGATTACCGCGAATCCGGGCGCAGATCAAAGTTAAAAATATTATAGTTAGTAGCTATTAGAAAAGAAAGGTGGAGTTAGTTTTTATCTCTATTTTTTTCAAATGTCTAAAATATGCCTTTAATCGTATGCAAATACCTTTTAATAGGTATATAAAAATAAATGATGTAGAAGAAGCCATTATTTTGCTAATTCTGCGTTAGCAGTGTAACTGTTGTGGCGAGAAGTCATCAAAATTTATTTTAATAACTAAAATTAAAGTTAATATTTTGTTCAAGTAAATATTTGGTTGCAACATGACAAGCCTCACTAACGTTTCCACCGTTCCTAATCACCACCTCCAACACCACGTTTGCGATGGTGGGTGGTGGGAAAATTAGTAAGGTTTGTCACATTCAGTGCCATTTTAAAACTTTTCGCAACAACAGTTACACTGCATACCAGAAATTATCAGGAAATATTCTTATTATCAGGGAAAGATACATACGAACCAAAGTTCTATATTCATAGGACAGGAGTCCTGTCGGCTCAGCTGGTAAATGTATATAAATGAAAATAAATCATGCTAAGCGTATAACTCCTAAACGGCTTGACCTATTGGGCTAATTTGTATAACATGTTTTCTTTAAGGTTCTCATGGTGAGGAAAACTAGGAAAATTGCAAGGACAACATAAATTCTATAATTTCATGTATTTCATTAACTGCCAATGACAGGTGTTACAAAGTTCACCGGGTTGGCTAGTATTTAATAAATATGTGCTCTTTAAAAATATTTATCTCATGAAAAAAATATATAAATACCATTAAAGTCTAAAAAACCAATGACGTCTAACAAAACTTACATGTACTAATTATAAATATTGCTAAGAAGCATCTTGATCATATGACGTCATCTTTCAAAATAAAAATCTGGTAGAGACAGACAAACATACACAGACACATCTAATGAGAGTTTTGGCTCCATCGAGAGATAGATGTTCGTAGTTTTTCCATAATTATTCGACTTTGTGTTTATATTTAGTAAAATTAGTCAATTTTAGTGGCATTTTCTACAACAAATAAATTAATAATCAAGAAAGTAATAGTGTAGCATCTACTTACTTAAAACCCTGACATGACTTTCTTTTACGACTAGCGACTAATCTTAAACAATTAAAACTAGATAGGATAAATCGGATAACTTGATGCAAATTTCAACTTTACCAATGGCAAATGCTAGCGCTAGTGCTAAAAACTAAAGAAAAGAAGAGACTTCAAACTTTTGACACCTTTCTTTTTCTACCGGGATTGAAAAATACCAACAAAATAATTAGGAGTTTTGGCGTCATCGTGAGTGGCCGCGTTACGATCCGGTGGTAGTTTAAAAAAATAGCGACGCGCACAAATACATACCACTTGTATGGTTCAAGTGAATAAAGATATTGCTGATTCTGATTCTGGATGAAGATTGTAAATTATGAGTAAAGTTAGTTAATTTAGATGATATTATTTTTATTTTGTTCAGCTAAAGTGCACAAGTGAAATAATTATGAAGAAATTAGTGTATCGTGTATTTGAAAATGAGACTGAGTAACGAAGCCACCGCTTTACCCAAGACTCTGACATGACTTTGTAAATAGTGACTAATGACAGAAATAAAGACTTAAATAACATCGAAGACATGGCAGAATGACCTAAAAGTCGCCGTAGCCGGTCCCAGAAAGGGGCAAAAGAACTACTAACAAAAGAAAAACGTTATAATATTAGGAATCATAGGAATCTAATGCAAGAATAGTTTGTCTATTTATCGTCCAGAATTTTATATAACACACATTATAATGAATTGAGTGTTGCGACAGTGGCCACAGTCCCGGCTGCGTCACGTCGCGCGCCGCCAATTGCCGTGCCGAGCCACAACAACATCCCTGCGACAACACGATTGTTGTCACATTCCTTATTAACCGACCAGCGCTTTTCAAACTTTATTTGAATTTTATAATCTAGACACTTGACGTAACAATAAAAAAAAAATAGACCACCTCCTTTGTCGAGTGGCTAGCGTACACGCCTAACTACACCGAGCTCGGATTCGATTCCCGAAGGGGGCAGGCATTTGTGTGGTGAACATTCAGATTCCATTTCGGGTTTTAGACTTGACTGGTCGGGTCGGGCACCAAAAGAAAATTTGGCTTTTCCAATTTCCTAAAAAAATGTTGCTCGGGATTGGATATGTGGCGATAGGCTTGCCACCTATCACATTGTGGGACTTACTGTCTTCGGCTAATCGTGGGTGCCCAGGTTGTGCTCTCTCTCTCTCTCTATTATTAATATAATTATGCTCGCTTAATATTGCTCGCAGAACTGACAACCGCTGGGGAAGAAAAGTTCTCGAGTGGCGGCCCCGCACCGGAGGACGTAGTGTTGGACGACCTCCCACCCGGTGGACTGATGACTTGGTCAAAGTCGCGGGGAGTCGCTGGATACAAACGGCTGGCGACCGTGACTTGTGGCGCTCCAGCGTCCAGCAGTGGACGTCCTCCGGCTGAAGATGATGATGATGAATGAGTTACCGATATTTACGTTAACTCACTACAAAATTATAATTTTATAAACAAGAAATAGATCTCCAAATATAGGACCTAGTTCATTAGCTTGACAGAAGCTTCTTTGTATTAAACTAGTATTAAACCAACAATCCAAGGAATGAATAACAGAAGTTGCATGAAATAATTGGTAGAAAAGTGAACACCTTCTGATACCAAACGAAACTCTTCCTGCTGGTTCCTTGAGAATAACCATCTTTGTGTCCCGCTTCTCATAGTACACAAATCAAACCGTAACACAACACATGCATACTCTATAACACAAATATGACTAATATAACACGTTCGACACTCGTCGATACCACGCTCGAAAGATAATTTTTTTTTAAAAATTGGGAATTCCCTGTGTTTTAATGTAATTAATATCATCTATTTGACAGCGTTCAGCGAATTCGAATTCTATGACCAAAACATTTCTAACCCAAGTCGATCATTTAGCTTTCTACCGCATCAATTATTGGAACTGCTCAAGCCTTAGCGGAGCTATTCAAAATTAATACCTACTATAGCCTGTTTTTTAATCTCAGAGACTAAATTGACAATGGGTGCACAGTTAAAAAAAATGCACATTTCTATAGAAAGCAGAGCCTCTGTCGTCAGATTAGGAGATTAAAATGACATACAGCAGGTAGTGACGTCAAATATT
>NJDD01000319.1:240227-258584 GCA_002245505.1 Calephelis nemesis
TAGTTGTCATCATTTGTTTCAAGCACCTGCATTGTTGTTTTTCTGTTGGTCCAAAGGTTGGCTGGTAGAGAATGTTAGTGCATTAAGCTCGCCTTTTGTATAACATATAGAAATATGGTGTACAATAAAGATTAAAATAAATAAATAAATAAATACAAATGGTGACATTCATTTACCTGTAATAATTATGAAGCACATTAATTTTGTATTCATTCGTTCTAAATACCCCTGTTCCGATTTTTAATGTAATTTCCAAAAATCGGTAATATATTATGTTATCATTTATCGATAATGGCACGACACTATTTATGAATCGCAAAAAACTTACAACACTGCTAATGTCAATTTAGTCTCTGAGATTAAAAAACAGTATATAGTGAAGTCAATACTTCAAGTTTCAATTCTACCCTCTTTTAATACTCTCTACTTCTACTATGTGATTCTATAAACATTTTGTGCTTCAATCTCTTCATTATATTATTGTGGAATAAATCACCAAAGACTATGATTCCGAATCATTTTCATTGTGATTTCAAGCGTTTTCATTTCTAAGAGGAAGACTGTCCTTGTTACTTGAGAAACTTTGAGACCCTGTACTACATTACTTTCTATCAGGTGAACCGCTAGCTCATTTGCCTCTCCTTCTATAAAACAAACTTAAATATCATAAATAGAGCAATAGTACACATTATTCGAAGATATTTGATTTCACGTGTCTAGTGTTTTGAAGGATTGATATAATGCAATCACGCAAGCTTTGAACTTTAAAGTTATATTTCCCCCGTATAAAATAAATAAAAACCGTTTCTCCCGTGTTGGTCCGGGCTCCTTTGCAGAATAGACCATCTGCCTTTCTTACCAGGCAGCTCGTAGAAGACGAGCATAGGCTCACCGTCACTAACACCTTGACATCTGACTAGGTGGTAGAGTTTCACAGCAACCCACCCGGATTGGTACCACTGCCTTACCTATTCCTACCGCCATAACGTCATGACGTGTTCCGGTTTGGAGGGTAAGGTAGCCGGTAAACTTAGTTTTGCTCGAGGCCTAACATCCCGTCCTCAGGTTGTCAACGCACCATTACCGCCTTTGGTGTCTCTAGGCGGCGTGAATTTCTTACCATCAGGAAATCCGCCTGCTTGTTTGCTTTCCAATATCATAAAAAAAATCTTTGACAAAGAACCACATACACTGTTTTCTTCAAAAAGAAGGAGGTTAATAATAAATTTGTCTATATGTTTTTGTGATTTTTCGTTTAAGTACGAGTATTGTATTTACCTTTTTTCCGAAAAATACTTAGGTCTTCCTTCAGAGTTGGTTTGTTATATATATAAGATCCAACAAGCGGTTATCTTGTTATATTCACAAATGCATAATTTTGTTTACATTCATAAAGTAGTAATAAGATTGAAGTTGGTTTTTAACCAACTGTACAAAAGAGGAAGGGAGTTCTTTTCTTTCTTTAGGTTTCGCGTTAGCATTTTGCCATTAGTCAAGTAGAAATTTGCATCAATTTATCTCAAATTAACCAAAATCGACATTCAATTACAATCTGTCATAAGCCAATAAGTCATATCAGGGTCTTGGGTAAAGCGATGGCCTCATTACTCAAGCTCACGTAGTGAGATTTGGCGGCAACAAAGAAATACACGATACGCTAATTTTTTTATGATTATTTCATTTGTGCACTTTCACTGAAAAACAAAATTGAACAAAATGCCACCAAAATTGACTAATTCCACTCAATGTAAACACGAAATTCAATAATTATAAAAAAACTTCGACCATCTTTTCGATGACGCCAAGTAAGTTTTGGTAAGTGATTGTTTTGTCAGTAGCAAATGCATTCTGATTACTCTTTTTTCGGAAGGTAGATCATGATTCAAAGCTAATCCCGAATAAATCCAATAAGTGGTTTATGAGTATGAGTGGAGTATGAGTACCATCCTAATAATGCATTTGAATGACTACCTCGATTACGTGTTTACTGCGCTTATCCTTATAAAGTTTGAGAACCTCAGTCGAGCTAGTCCGAAGGATGCAGCGCAGGAGTGCCGGTAAACAATTGTTAGACAAGTGAACACATCCTTATAACCGTAATGGTTGCTTGAGAACGACCGTCTTCGGCCCGCTTCCTGCTCACACAAAGATATTACAACGCGCTACACAATCGTTCTAGCGAGATAAATGCGTTATCAAACATATTTATTTGTACTTTGTTTATTTTCAAGTTAAGTTGTATACTTTGCCCACGTCTAAAAGTAAGAGGAATACTTTGCCCACATACCAAAGAAACGCGCAGAATGTCTGATGGTAAGAGGTATACTTACGGAGGACGTAGTGTTGGACGACCTCCCACCCGGTGGACTGATGATCTGGTCAAAGTCGCGGGGTGTCGCTGGTTACAAGCGGCTGGTGATCGTGACTTCTGGCGCTCTTTGGGGGAGGCATATGTCCAGCAGTGGACGTCTTCCAGCTGATGATGATGATGATGAAGAAGTATACTTTGCTCACATACCAAAGAAACGAACGTATAATCTTATGGTATACGTATATTTCGCCTACATATCAAGGAAATAAACGCATAACCTAAAAGTAAGGGTAATATCTAAAACTCGGGATCTCGTTAAGTCATGTCCAACTCCGAACCACTAGACCACAGTAAAAAGTGGAACGTATAAGTAAAGTAAAAAGTAGGTACCTAAATAAAAGCATAAGACAACTCAGAAAGAGAAAACCAATTTAGAAATGTCCTCCAGCCAAATTGTAAAAGGAAAATATTAAATTAAATACAGCCTACTATCAACATCTATAATAATAGACATCTTACAGCCGCACTCAGAGACGTACATTATCTTCAAATTTTCAATACGAAATTTTAACTCAATGATAGATTAAATACCGATTGATGTCTCTGAGTTCCGTTAATGTGACAGATGTAAAATAAGCCTTTATTTTGCTAATTCGTATTGGTGTCGAGGCGAAACAGTTACACTGCTTACGCGGAATTAGCAAAATAAGGCTTATTTTGCATCTGTTACAATGGATTTCCGCAAAGTAACGCCTGATTCAATAAAATATTTCCGTTAATGTAATTTCTTCCCAATAATTATAAGAAACTAACTGCCAGAAAAGTCGATGCCTCATATTACGAATGGCAAATGAAAGTTATGTAAAATTTATATTTTCGTTTAGTTTTCTTAATTTTGTCCTATATTTCGCTAAATCATTTTTTATAAGAATATTTTCCTGACAATAATAATTAAAACAGTAAAATATGAATTAGTAAAATCGTTCCATCCGTTCACGCATGACAGATTAGATTAGAAAATAAAGTTTCATTTTTATATGATACTAGCCAGCCCGGCGAATTTCTTACTGCTTGACATTAACACCTACAAAGTTTGTATGAATTAAAGCATTGCTTTTCCCATTTTCCTTGCAATTTTCCCGTTTTTCTTCCTGACAATAACTGACATTTGAACAAAATCGAACAAACAAAACTGGCAAAGCTCATAAAGGAAAACTGGTCCATCCATTGGTTCAGGTGTGATGCATGGACGACGCGAAATGGGGATTCATTTTTATATCTAGAAGAAGATACAAGAAAGATAAATTATATTACTGTTTTTTTTAGATAGGTAACCTACAAAAGGGAAATAATAAATGAAAGAATAAATGAAACATGTTACTATATAGGTTTTTCTTGTCATTATGTAATCGGTCTGCCTTTTTGCCGTTTCGCTTAGCGATGATTTATCACAGTTTTTTTTTGCCATGAATTAAAACTTTTTCATTAATTAATGAAAACATTTATCTTTTTTTGACCTCAACTGCTTTCACATATTCAAAAAACAAGCATTGAAAAGCTATATCAGGAAATCAAAATAGCTAAAAGCCAATATACCCTTTGAAGTCCAAAAAAGTTAGACAGATTAAGAGATGAAACAGATAAATAATCTAAAAGGTCACAACAATGCACCAAACACGACACACAATACGTCACTCTAGAACATTAGCACTCACGATCCGGTGACAACGCCTAATATACCAACATTCAAAAAATAAAAAACCTCAAAAGAGTTCCTATACAACTCCAATCTGACAAATTTTCAGACAATACCCCACAGAATGATATAAGGGTTAAACGGATGATATTCAGCCATCTTAGAAATGCAGTTGTAAATCTACTATCAATAAATAGTTAAAGAAAAATCGCCTTTGTACCACGATCATAAAGGTCAATAATTAAATGGCGTGGAAATGTAGGGTAAATGTATCGCTTGTGGGTAGGAAAAGAGCTATAGAAGGCGGCGCGTTTGATAGCGTGTCGGATGTCTCAATCGGTGAGGCTTTGCTGCGCCCGCGCCGATCCACTCCCACACACGGGATATTCTATGAACCTTTGTGTTGATAACAATATTATTGAATATTTTGCAGAAGATTTTTTAAATCGCGGCTCATTTTCAAGTATGGGCTTAAAAAACTGGGAACTTTGAAGCTTTGTTAAAATGTACCTCTGTTTTTATTTTGTTACACATAAATTCAAAAGCAATGTGTACTACAAAGTAGTATTTCTAATAGGTAGTTCAGGTTTTAGACAAAAATATCTAATAAAAAGCAATCAAATTTACCAGTCGCCTGCTAAATCGAGGTGTGATTGTGCAACAAAAATAGATACAAATATCCACACAGACTTTTAACTTTGAATTTTTTAGACGGGGTTATCTTTGTTATTATTATTCTTAGTTTTAGGTTGTGTAGGTAAGCAACCTTAAGTGGTTTTAATAAAAAAACGAGTAGATTAGCCAAAGCCTTAGTATAATTGAGTAACAAAAATATGCAGAAGATTCTTCTCCGGTACTTTGGTCATATGGCTTCAAAGCCGAAGGAGTGCGTGAGGAATAAATGAGTAGTAAGAAAATACATGAGAAATAAAAAGTTGAGCTTTGAATATTGTACAATAATACTACCAAATTAAATTAAATAAATTCCCAGACCCACAATTAGTGCGAAGCAAACAATAAGGAATCCTTATGATTTTGTTTCTATTTCAGGTTGTGATAGAAAGAAAGAAAGAAAGAAAATTATTTATTTGCGGAATATGTGTGTACAAATGAGATGTTACAAAAATATTTAAGTACATCAACATATTCTGCCATATTTTGGTGTGCAATACAATGTTTTATTTTTTTAATGAACATACGAACATAATACACACTTTTGCTTATACTATATAATTATTTGAAATCGAAGTAAAAATTTCATTATGTCCGTGCGAAAGAAGTCGAAAGCTAAGTCTAGTCTACAATATAAGAAATATTTTAACTAATTGTGAAATTACTTAATAAATTATAATGGTCCATATCAAAAACATATTCATTACTTACAAGGTGGTCATATATTTGAAATCACACGTAATACTCAATGTCTGTCCATTATGAAGTCATTGGGAAATGTGTTTGAATATTTTCAATTAACCACGGGTAGTTTTAGAATTAAGAAATCACACTGCGTTTCCTCCATGTCCAACTAAAGCACAACATAAACACTTATTCCTCAGTCATGGATCATTATATAAGCTCATAATAATCACGAGGAAAAACTGGGGCCGGTTGTTAAAAGGGTTAGACTCGCCCATAACATGTGCCTTTACCCTGTCATTGTTGTGTTTAACATTCAAACCTATTTCTTAAGTGTAAAGTTGCGTTTAGATTAAACATATTCTGTGTTTCTTCGGTTGTTATGATGTGCATAAAACATGTGTCGTTTTTAATATGTGATTTGAATTTTAACATGTTGATTTATAGCGTTTTTAGAGTTCCGTCGCCGAATGGTTTAACCATTGATGTTTTGTATCTCGATATTTTTTAAATGCTATTAATGTGATGAGTGTGTAGCTTTACATATATCAATATTTCCTGATCTTTTTGTAGCTTTGATGCAATACCGAAACTTCTGACTCACCCCAACACACCCACAAAAATTTGTTCGTCAATTTTGAGGTTATTGCATTCAATCATTTCATATACTCGTATTTCTGACATATAAATTAGATGCAGCTCGATTCGAAAGTCAAAAAAACTAACAGATTTTTGTGGGTGTCTTGGGGTGAGTCAGAGCACTCCAAGACACCCACAAAAATCTATTAATTTTGAGTTAATCATACATCATTTCCTTTACTTTTTTAAAAATTATGCCTTAACAGTGACGTTTTTTGATGGAAAATGACATATTTGATTCGAAATTCCAATTTGCATGAAATCAAAATTCAAGCGTAACCCTACTGTTCGTGGTGACTTAATTAACGTTCCCCTCTTTTTTCAAGCTTACAGGCTAGTAAGCAATTTATAGCAACCCTTGTAAATATGGGGCTACCAATATAATTCGATAAAAAAAATACTTAGACAAGGAGATAACACTTAAAACACTCGATGCATTCGCAAGGGACTTTATGACCCGAAATGAAATCACCCATCAAAGTAACCACACTTAAGAAGTTACCAGTAATCTTATAAACCCTTCCAGGGTCTTACGTACCCACAATAATCCCACTCGACGCGCTCACTAAACCGGAAAACGCAAATTATACAACAAAGGCGTAACACATCTGCGTTCGCGCATCCAACCTCTGCGTCTGGAGTCTGGACTATAACGTCCGTCTCATGCAATTTTCGATACAATTTTTTAAGGATTAAGGTTCAAGGATCATAATGAGATAAGCAGATTTATTATTGATATAAGATATGTTTAATAAATGCAAAGGAAAGCACTGAGGCGCACAAATGCGAGTTGAGTGTCTCAGGGTGACCACGCAATTGGCAGTTCATTGGATAAAATAAAATCAGGAGAAAAGTGTTATTCAGCTACTCGTTATGTAATTACTGGTATGCAATAAAGGTGTATTATAGAAGAAAGAGTATTAATATTAAATTAGCAATCCAGTGTTCCCAGTCAATTTCTACATCTCAAATTCTACATCTACTCTTATTTATTTTTTTATGAAAAAAGACAGTGAAAATGCATGTGGATAACCTGACGGTAAGAAAAAGCCTATAACCACCATGGATGTTGCAGGTGCGACGTTGTCCTTTTTTTTAAATGGCTAATATTTTGCTAACCGCGAGGTTTTTACAACGTCACTAGTCTATACTTCACCGGACAACAACGTTGTCCAGTGGCCAGGGTATTAGGCCAATTCCGGACGGGACCTGACATTGTCATTATGGCGGCACGAATAGGTAAAGCGGTGGGTCCCTGCCCGGGCAAGATCTTTGCCGTTTTCACGCGTTTTCTAAATTTGATTTAATTTCATTATGATAATTATTTTTTATTGTACCTACTTACAAAAACATACTACATGATGAACTTAAAAGTAAATAAAACAACACAGACGAACACAACAGAAAAAAACCGTATAGGTGTACACAACCATTTCAGGTACTCGTATTTTTGACATATAAATTAGGCACAATTCGATTCGAAAGTCCGAAATATTGCAACAAATTGGACACATTACGTTCCTGCTTTAGTTTATAGCGAAAGCTTACATTCAACACATTTAAAAACATTCTGTGCAAAGAAAAGCGTATGCCACTATGATTGTCACGGGCTATTTAACAGCAACCCTTTGTACCGACGTTTTAAAGGATTTTCATAAAAAACTACTTCAACAGAGCCTTTATTCTTGGCTAAAAGATATTTAATATATTAAAGTGGCGTTTAGTTAATGCGATCCAAATCTTTACAACTTTTTGGTTATACATGTAAGGTTTTATAGATTCCTTTTGTGACAATATAACATAGGATTCCATTTTTGCAAATACATATTAGAAAGGGTACTTTGTTTGTTTGTCTTTCTTTCTTTAAGTTTTGGCCTTCACATTAGTATTTAGCCATTCGTCAAGTAGAAATTTGCATTAAATTTTATATCAATTTTGATCAATTATAATTAGTCATCAGTCATAAGTCGTCAGTAAGTCATGTCAGGCTCTTGGTTAAAGCGGCGGCCTCATTACACAAGCTCATGTAAGGAGATTTGGCGGCATCGATACATGATACGCTAATTTGAACAAAATTGTACAAAATGCCACCAAAATTGACTAATTTCACTCAATATAAACACGAAATTTAATAATTATGAAAAAACTTCGACCATCTTTTATCTCGTAGGCGCCAAAACTAGGATACTTAGTTATACACTGATTTTTTTAGCTGAAGTATTTTTGTTATTTCAAAAACAACTAAACTACGGTTATAAGTAACTAGCTGCTCCCGCGAAATTCGTTCCGCCCGTTCAGTTTGTATGGGAAAAATTAAAATGTTGTTTTTCCCAGTTTCCTCACAATTGAACAGGATAAAAAGTATCCTATGTCCTTCTCCCGGTTTTAAGTTACCTCCCTACCAATTTTCAGCCTAATCGGTTTAGCCGTTCTTGAGTTATAAATAGTGTAACTACGTGTTAGTTACACACTTTCTTTTATATATATAGATTAAATTTTGTCTATAAGAGAGAAAGTCTTTTGTAATGAGTCTAATTAATACCTGTTAAGATAAAATCGGTTTGGTAATTAGTAACATCTTTTTTTATAACTAAAAACAACTATACAAATTAGCGTACCTAAGTAAGTATCTTCACGCCCATATCCCCGAAGAGGGAGGCAGAGGGCACTCACGACTAGCCGACGACACAGTCCCACAATGTGATAGGTGGCAAGCCTATCGCTAACCAGGCACATATCCAATCCCGAACAACATTTTTTTTATAAGAAAATTGGAAAACCCCAATTTTCTTTTTGTTGCCTGACCCGGGATTCGAACCCGGGACCTCATGAAGTCAAGTCTAACACCAGAACCACTAGACCACAGAGGTGAACCTAATGAAGCAAAAACGATTTTTAATAATAATTTAACTAAACTGTTACTATTACCACTTGGTTAAGGCTAGATTTCACCGTCGAATTTAAACGCGATCAACGTAAAAACGCGTTTATTCAGTTGTCAAGTGTTAATCATGTCAATTTTAGTGTCAAAGAAACTAAACTCTTTTACGTGGCGAGTAGATTCTCAGGAGATGGAGATAAGAATGTTATCAAAGAGCCTTAAAGATTTTTGTATGAAGCCTGGCTTACCTACTGTCTGCCATTTTGTTTTTTTTTTTCAAAATCACGTTCACTAATAATTCTTTCCAAAATGGATAGCTAACATCAATACAAACAAAAAATAATCTTAGACAATAACACGTAAAATGTCACATTTCGATATGAGCTCCCAAAGTTGTTACTTAGTAAATCTGTCTGAACCCCGTAAAGTCGTAAGCTTAAATAGTAAAACTTTAGTTATTTTTATCTTCGGAATGTGACACTTAACGAGTTTTTTACCGAAAAAAAATGTTATAATAAGCCAAAAAAACCAAATTGCCGAACAGTAGGTAAGCCAAAATCTTTATAACCCTTTAAAAGAGTACTTGCAGTAGCTTATTCACGGGATCACAACCGATAATTTAACTCGTTTACACTAAAATTAGTGTGACTAAATTCGGTTTTTAATAAGATCGGTGAAATCAACCCTTAATGTTTTTACCAAGCCACACGATCACTGATCAGTGTTATTTAAAAAAAATGTGTGTGTACTTATGTACACGCGTTAGATATTATACTTCTTCGGCGTAATAAGATAAAAATCTTTTCAAAAATTTTATCTTTTGCCTTATTTAACATTTGTAGACAAAATGACACTAATCATAGAAATAAAGAAATATTGTGAATACAGTTGTCAGTTCTCGCGCAAACATACGTAGATGTCCTTACTTTTACTTTGTTGGTACCTTTTTTTGAAAAACTAAAATGTTATCTATAGCTTACTTCATCATGTCGGTTTTTCGTGACGGTGTGCGCGCGCATCGTAAAAATTTACCCTCATCATTTTTTCCTAAAGCGCCAAAAGAAGTATAACTTCAATATATTCTTATTTTATTAAGCAATGAACTTCTACTTCAATTAACAAAGCCTGGTTTGATTACGAGTATAACTAACATTCAGTTTCCTGTGTAACCAGTAACAAAACATTTGTTGTTTAACTCCAAAAAAATTTTAGTGTACTTTCCCAGTATGGTCATAACATTAGACTATTACCGTCGGCAAGTAACACGAAGTTAGCACAAAAAATGGTCAATCAAGGCGAAACTTATCAAGTCTTGTGCAGTCTTAAAATGTGGTCAAATAAATATGAAAACATAAAAATAAAACTTATGTTAATACAAACAACAATTTGATAAGTTGTATTTAAGGCAGATATAAAAGATCCTTCCCACATAAGTGTTTAAATTTTTCGACAATATTCAGTACATGTAACGAAACATATCTACACAAAAAAATTGTAACACAAATTACTTAATTTGGTCTTCTATATGACGGCTACTCATTAAAAAGACTTTATAAGTAAATGATATTTCTATTTAACAAAGTACTTACCTATTAATTTACTGATTTTATTACGTAAAATGTTTAAAAACATCTGTATAAAGTAGTTAAAATGATAAAGTACCATAACATTAAAAACCAAAAAACATTTGATTTTTTTATGAGATGTATGTACTTTGAACAACCTAACTAAACACAAAAAAAATTGTACCTCCTATTTTGGAAAGACCGTCGATTGCATATTGATAGGCAAACAAAAATTATTTTCAAATTATTTGCTCTACTAAAACTACCAACAAAGAGTGGCTAATATTTTTTTCACGAACATTCTGACTTTTTTTGAGGTTCCGTAACCAAAAACTAAAAAATGGAACCCTTATCGAATTTGTCTCTGTGTTCATACCGATGCCACAGCCATTTTTTTATTAATTTCAAACACCATACAACATTATTATTGTATAATTACAACTTTACAACCCAAACAATAAACAGAACTTGACCTCCTTGACGCGTTTACGTTATTAATAATAAAGACACCACGCTTGCAAGTATAGTGGCTTTTCTTATTATATTGAAAGGTAAACAAGCAGACGGATTTCCTGATGTAAAGAAATTCACGCTGCCTAGAGACACCAAAGGTAATAATGATGTGTTGCCAAGATGTGAAGCCGAGATGTTAGGCCTCAAGCAAGAGTTAGTTTACCGGCTATCTTGTTCTCCAAACCGGAACACGTCAACGGCAAGCACTGAAGTTATGGCGGCAGGAATAGTGGTAAGGCTGTGGTACCAATCCAGGCGAGTAGCTGCAAAACTTTATTACCCAATAAACCTTGCAGCTCTCATTATTATTTTCACTTAAGCGGATTGCCTATTCTTTGTAACCATGAACTAAAACAAGCTAAACTGTACACAATTCTCTCTTCAGTACATGCAAAAACTACTGCTACAAAAACCAAAATATATTTAGAGTATTCAATCCATATCAAACAAATTCGACCCGGTATCAAACCTACATCTCCCATCTAAAAGGTTCCGATTTATCTCAAACGTTATCGAAACGATGACGGCTGTTGTTTGTATATCGATTAATTAATAAATCGAGTCCGGAATCGAGACATCGAGATGGTTGGTACAGTCCGCCTCTCTAATTGAGCCATGCCGCCACAAAAGATATCAAAACAATATTTTTTAGTCATCTCTCGTTCAAAAATCGAACGAATTCAAACCTTATACAGATACAGATAAAAAAGGAAGACTGTGTGGGAACAGATAAAAAATATTTGTTAAAAAAAAAGATATGGTCAAACACTAAATGCCGTGCATTTTAGCTGTCATATTATTAAAAAAATAAATAGCTCTGACCGACGAATGGGAATCGATACGTATTTGATTAATGGTAGCTACAGTTTATTAGAAATGCGCGCAAAAATTTGTAGCGTTTCTATTGAACAGTTAAATAGAAATAATGTCTTGTTGTTAGACATTTTCACAGCTGTTTATTTGGTAGCCATCTTGTTTCCTTCGGGCGACTTTTATTCTTGCTAGAATGTTATATATTCACAGATTTTTAACCGACAGAATTTATTTTTTTTAAAAGAAACTGAACAAGTAACAGTCATAGTTAGATGCCCGAAAAGTTATAAGATAATAGGCTCAATATCAATTTATAGTCATTAGGAAAAATTTATGATTTTTTTTCTTATATTATTGGAACGAAAACATGGATTTTCTGGAACCATGGCTGTAGAAAATAAATATACATCGTCGAAAGACATCAAAGATGATAATAGCACGTTACTAAGCTGAGCCTTAGATGTTGAATTTCTTGTATACCTAATTTAGCTTAACCCTACCCATAAAGTTGGAACAATGCTGGCAAGTTGTCGAGGTATAGTCATACCTCAGAAGGTTACATTTTAGTTGCAGATCGTCTCTATGGTCTAGCAATCTGGCTGGTTCCGACGTCGGACTTGACATCCTGAGGTCCCGGGTTCGATCCGGAGATCGGGCAACAAAAAAGTTGAAAATCTATATTTTCAATTTTCTAATAAAATTAACCTTGCCGGGATTGGATTTGTCTCCGGTTGGCGAAAGGTTTGCCACCTATCACATTGTGGGTTTTTTTGTTTATTCGCCAAGTCGAGTATGGGTATACTCGACTGTTTGTGCCTCTGCCTAACTCATTGGGGATATGTGCATGAAAATACTTCTTTAAGTATCTAAACCAACACCTGATTCGGGAATATTTTTTTTATGATTTATGTTGGTTTGGCATAATAATATCGTCGGTCGAGAGGCAAAACTGAATAAGCGGCAAAAATTAGAATATAAAACACTTCTAATAAAAACCAGAAGTATTGTTTAAAACTTTTTTCGTTTGTAGAGGATAACATTTTAAAATAGTGATCCGATCATGATCTTTTTTTCACTTATAGCAAGCACCACTATTCAAAAGTGATAAAGGCTATATTTTGTTACGGTTACCAAAAAATTCGGCTAAAATAAAAAGAATAAAAAAATAAAATAGGAAGTCGGAGAAAGACGGGAGAGATGTTACGCCTTTTGTCCAATATATTAGGCACAAAGCTTTAAGTAGGTATATAGGCTAAACAAAGGACAAAAATTACGCGTTTCGTATCCAAATGGTGAAGATTTTTATTTTTGGTTATGTCAGCCGTTTAGAAAGTTTTAAGCAACTAACAATAAATAAATCGGACCTTATTCGAATTTGTGCAAATTTTTAAATATTGAAAGGTTGCAAAACAAGTATTAGGTAGGAAACCTGCTGTAATGTTTTTCATTCAAAAAATGCTACTATTGCTAATCTAATGTATTGTTACAATTCTCCGTAAGGCACTTTTTTGCAACGGCATAGCGTGTAGTTCTCTTACGACGCTGTGAACAGCATAAAAAGATATAATTCAAAAAGTTACATAATGTATAAAATATCAAATTTAGAACATAGTGGGATCAGCTAAAGTTGCGCCTACATTGTCTATGGCTTTGCGATGCATCATATTACTGAGGTTTTCGATTTCAAAAAACGCCGAGGTTTTTGCGAATCTTATTAAACAGGTGTAACTTTTTAATAACTAATTGTATTATAGAGGTTTATTGTAAGATACAGTTTCGATTTTCGATCCGTGTTTGGGAACTGTGAGAACAAGATAGGTGGGCTTTCTGTGATGGTGCAATGGTAAAATAGCTTGCACGAGTTGCTCCCTTGCAGAATAGACCATCTGTCTTTCCGCCAGGAAGCTCGTAAAAGGCGAACATAGGCTTACCGTCACTAGCACTGTGATATCTGACTAGATGGTAGAGTTTCGCAGCGACTCAGCCGGATCGTTACCACCGCGCCGCCTTACCTATTCCTGCTGTGTTCCGATTTGGAGGGTAAGGTAGCCGGTAAACTTATTTTTGGAGGCCTCCCGACCTCAGCTTGGCAATGGACCATTACCACCTTTAGTGTCTCTAGGCGATGTGAATTTCTTACTATCAGGAAATCCGTTTGCTTGTTTGCCTTCCTATATCATGATTAAACCACAGCCAAAGAAGTTAATACAAGAAAGAACGATGAAAATGGTAGAAATATCTTTCAGGGGAAAGTCACATAAATTAACTTACAATAGCGCAACACTTACCGCCTAACCACAAAAAATAACGACGGGTTGCACTCCGGGAGTGCCGGCAGAAGTGAAAACTTGAATGTTGTGCATTTTTGATGTTTTGAAGATGTTAGGGCATAAATTTGCACGAATTGCTTTATTTATCAATATGAAGGTACTATCATTTATGTTGTAGAATAAAATATTTATTGATTGCGCTATCGTACACAAATATGACAACACGAACATTCACGCAAGCGCCCTGCACCGTCTTACGAATTTTCGATTAGGTCGCGGGTCCTGATGCGAGTTTAGAAGTTTTTCAAATCCAAAAAAAAGTGCGCAACACCACTAAAGACGTTTTCACTTCAATAAACATTATTTGAGCTCGTTTTAACCGACTTAAATAAAAGAGGAGGTTCTCAAATCGGCCGGTATATTTTTTTATGTATGTACACCGATTTCACCGAGGTTTCTGAACCGATTTACGTAACTCTTTTTTTTGTTTGATGCGGAATAGTTTCGAATTTGTCCCATAAAATTGATTCAGGTAGGCCCTTAGTTTTTGTTTTATTAGCATTTTTTATCTACTTTCTATTTTTATTGAATTAAATCAAATCTCACATATAAATAATAGGTGCTATATAATTAATGTTAAATCTTTATTATTTTTTAGTTTTGAGTTTTGAAGTCGGGTTTTTTCAATGTAGTTATTTTTATACTAAACGTTGTTTGAAATTTGATTTTCAACAAATAATATTATATTGCCACGTCATACATGTTATAATGTGTGCCAATTTTAGACAGTGTTTAGTTGAACAGATGTTCAATTTTGTTTGTTATAAAGCGTTTTATGTACTACTAGCTGTTTCGGCGAACTTCGTTCCGCCCGTTCATTTGTATGGGAAAAATTAAAATGTCGTTTTTCCTTGTTTCCTCGCTGTTGTAAGGGAAAAAAAAATACCCCATGTCCTTCCCCGGTTCTAAGCTACCTCTCCATCAGTTTTCAGCCTAATCGATTTAACTATCACGATTTCGATTCATCATTTATAATTTTTTTTTTCTTTTTATTGTTTTTAAGTTGTATTCTGCTATTTGCGGCGATGACAAATCCAACGAATCAAAAACTACGAAAATTTATCCAGTACCTAGATCTCGAGTCACAAGTGCTGTACCAAACCCGACTTTCTTTTATATAATACTAGCAGTTTCACGCTTCTACTATACCGATTTGGATGAAAAAAAGCCTATGTCACTAGTTGATAATGTAGCTTTCGAATTGTGAAAGAATTTCTAAAATCGGTCCAGTAGTTTTTGAGCCTATTCATTACAACCAAACAAACAAACAAACAAAGTTTTCCTCTTTATAAAATTACTATGATACTAGCAGTTTCACGCAGCTTCGCCTGCGTAACTTGGCTTCTACTTTACCGATTTGGATGAAACAAAGCCTATGTCACTCGTGGATAATGTAGCTATCGAATGATGAAATAATTTTTAAAATCGGTCCAGTAGTTTTTGAGCCTATTCATAACAACCAAACAAACAAACAAAGTTTTCCTCTTTATAATATTAGTATAGAAGTATAGATAGATTAAAATTCTGGGGTGGTAAGACTATGATAGAATAAGCTTGGTCCATCTGAGCCCTTACCACGAGTTTACGGGATGTCAAATTTACTACACCCGCTACCGCCTCTGTAAATTATTTGTATGGAAACTTCGAACAGCGCCTCTATGCGTAATTTTTGGTACCTTGGTCAGAACCATCTCATGTGTACAAAAATGAACCTTATCTGATAAGTTGCCTACCTAAGGCGAAGGTAACCCTCAAAATCTTCACGAATATGGTGAACATAGAAGTTACAATAGTCAGAATAGATATGGCAATAGCCACTTCACTTGCCTGAGCAAGTTGTTATCTTAATTATTTTTTTTAATGTTGAGACACCAAAGATGGTAATGGTGCGTTGCCTACTTGAGGTCAGAATGTTAGGCCTCGAGCAAAAGTACCCTCCGAACCGGAACACGTCATGACGTTATGGCGGCAGGAATAGGTAAGGCGATGGTACCAATCCGGGCGAGTCGCTGCGAAACTCTACCACCTAGTCAGATGTCACGGTGTTAGTGATGATAAGCCTATGCTCGCCTTTTACGAGCTGCCGGGCAAGAAAAGCAGATAGATGGTCTATTCTGCAAAGGAGCCCGGACCAACACGGGGGAAATGTTATCTTAATTCTAACACATGGATGTGGTTACAGTGATTTTTAAGTTTAAGAGATAAAACCTAAAGCCACCATAGATGTTACGATTGCGTCGATGTCCTGTGACCGGGATGTTAGCTCTATTGCAAAAATCTACCGGCAACCCTAACCTCCGGGCCGGAACAGTAGGGTTATTTTTGAATCTCGATATCATGGGAATTGGAAATTTGAATCATGTATGTCACTTTAGGTACTTTTAAACACAGAATTAGCGGATTATTAACATTTAGTTACAAACAAATTCAACGAATAGGATAAAATAAAATAATTTACTATTTACTATTAACTATGTAAATGGTAATAATTCACCAGCATTGTGTTCAAGAGTACCTAAAATGACATATTCTATTCCGATTTCCGATAATGCATGAATCGAGCTTCCAGAGTAACCCTACAGGACATTATTATAGCAGCAGAGATAGGTAACGCGGGCGATCCCCACCTGGACAAGATGCAGCACAGCACTCTACCACCAGCGGTCTTTATAGTGATGACCTATATTTTAACCAGTGCTTGTCACTTACATGCCTGGCAGAGAGGAGATGGTCTATTCTACTTAGCGGACCCGCACCGATACGGGGAAACAATTAGTAGAGTCCGACCGAAACTGATTTTCTGACCGAAACCGATAATTTTTATACCATAACCTCCGATGAATGTTTGTGTCTGGCGGTAACGCACTGACTAGATGTATTGCCACGGAGCTAACCGACCGAAGCCGAACGCCGCACGCAATATCCGAACAGGGACGCCAGCAGGATCCGCCCGTGTTGCCACGCGAAACGAAGTTAGGCGAACGCGGTCGACAACTTCCGAAACAGTTTCGGTTTCGGCAAAAGTTTCGGTCAATTTTATGCCGAAAACGAAACTGCAACCGAAACTGACCGAAACCCAAAAAAGTTCGGTCGGACACTAACAATTAGTGACAAACGAAACGACAATCTCCTCTTGCCAGCTGGTAGGTGTGTGTACATTCTTCAAAGGAGACTGGAACCAACTTGAGGAAATTCGTGTAATAATAATAAATAAATAATAAATGTCCATGGATAAGTTACAAAGACTGAATCTAACCCCAAAGTTAGCAAATTATATGTTATGGGTGTTAGTCAACGATACTTATACATAGAAAAACTGAAATAAATACCAGAATAAATTTAATAAACACCCAGACCCGGAAATGCAGACATCTAAATGTTTATCAAACAAGTGCCTACCCCCGTCGGGAATCGAACCCGAGCCTCGCGGTTGGTCGTTGTAGTTAAGCGTGTACGCTACCCACTCGATCAACATTTTATTCCAGTTCAAAATAAGATGAAACCTACACATATACAGCATAATTATATTTATAGAACGCAATTTTATAGTGGTTTTAGAATTTCCCAAAAAAATTAACGACCATTAAACTATTTTGATGTCCCATTAAAAGTTCTTTATTTTATTGGGTAATGTTTTACGAGTGGGTAAACACTAACAGTTAAATTATGCGTGATAAAAATTTTGAATGGCCCTGTCTATGGGCATATAAATCTATCTTAATATACTGATTTAGTTTATATATTATTAAAGACACTGTACATTTTATGTATATATACGATGTATACACGGAACAACTAAACGGAACCGGAACAAATTGAACTAATTTGTTAAATACCCCTTTCCTACTTTGTTTTCTTCCTTCTGGTATAGGTACTTTAGTTGATTATTTTTAGAATTTAATTAATTACAAGATTATTTCTTTAACACGTTGCCTTTTAAATTGTACTCAATAATGCATACCTTATCAATTAAGTCGTCAACATTACTGCATGAAAATGTATGTATTAAATACTAGCTGTTACCCACAGCTTTGCTCGCGTGGCAATTAAGATATTCACTGAACTGCAGATGAAGTAAAATCTGTATGAATATAATTTATTCCTTTATATTTAGGAAATACATATACACACTCATTTATTTTTAATCAATACATACATACATACATACATATCTTCACGCCAAGTCCCTTACGGGGTAGGCAGAGAGTATCGAGTGCCAGACCTCACGATCCTGACAAACCTGTCTTGCTTCC
>NJDD01000319.1:267357-278960 GCA_002245505.1 Calephelis nemesis
TTCTTTTAGGATATCAACAACGGTTTGATCTGTTGAGTTTGGTTTATTATGCCAGAATTGCTGCCAAAGCTCGACTTCAATTTTTATGTTTGGTAAATTATAAAACTGCGCGATAGTTTCGCAAGTTTCTGTGAGATTTTCGACTGACATCGTTTGCATTTGTGCGGGGTGTAATTTAGATAAAGCAAATGATGGAGTATTTTCTTCAGCAAAGCGTGTTTCAAGCGATGTACCTAATAACGGAGTCCAAGTATGGTATTAATAATGATCTTTTCCAGAATTCTGAAGGGCTTTCTGCTGGGTGATTGCATGGTTGCATTGGTTGCATGATATTTGGCAACTTTTTTAGAATCTCTAGGGGGGGGCAGCTGCCCCTTCCTGCCCCAACTTGGCGACGCCCTTGCTACCCGATATAGTTATTGCAAACCACTCTACCACAACCACCAGAGGTCTTGTTGGTTATGCCCAAAATTTTAACCTGTGCTAGAGTCTTATGAGCTGCCTAGCAGAAAGGCAGCTCGGCTATTACGAACTGGACCCGGATCAACACGAGTGAAATCCATATCAACATTATTAAGTATAACTTAAATACTAGTAGTTGGATGTTAACAAAATTTATCTGGGTCCATTTAGGAATAAAAAAAACGTAAAAGGTTATGGAGTTTATCACTAAAGAGTCACTTTTTTATAGGTAGTAGCTCACAAGATTTATAAACTTAAAGATTTTCGATAGGTTGTTAATAGCTGCATACCTTTTATCCCGATATCTATCCGAGTTCAGGCGAGAGACCTAAATAACTTAAATACGCCGACATAGTCGCGGGAAACATCAGTAATATCATAACTGGTTACTCTAATTGCTGGTTGCCATCATCTAAATAAAGATATCATGTCTTTGTTTGTTTGTTTGTATAGTCGGCTGTTTAGCCAGTGTCTCCCGCTAACGATGCTAGCCGCTGACATCCGAGATTGATTGCAGCTAACCTCTATTAGTATTGACATATAGATCGTACATATAGATTCAGAGACGCTAAACATTTTTGACCTACTTAAAAAAAATGTAAAAACTTTAGTATCTAATCTCTTCGTCCTGTGGATTTTTGAAGTAAAAACTTCTTTAATGGCATTGCGCACTTTTTTGGAATGGGCAAAAACTTCTAAACTCGCGTCAGGATACGTAACCTTATTCGTAAGACAAAAGTTCGTAAGACGGCACAGGGCGCTTGCGCGAATATTCGTGTTGTCACGTTTGTGTACGATAGCACAATAAATGAATATTGTATTCTACCACATAAATGATAGTACTTTCATACTGATAATTAAAGCAATTCGTGCAAAATTATTCCCTAACAATTCCAAAATATCAAAAATGCACAACGTTAATATACAAGTTTTCATTTCATTCAGAAGTTTTTTGTCAAAAGAGACAATTGTCTATAGAAACTATAGATGTTATTGTTGCGTCGCTATTTTATGACCAGGATCTCCGCTTTTCCGACCAGCACGTCATGTGACATAGGCAACAACAACAGGAAAAGTCATGAGCAAGCTATGAACCTATCATTTTCCAGATATTTCGCTAAATGTTACCAATATTTTTTTATGTTCTTATCTAGTTTATACAACAATAGTATTGAGTTACAAATGTCAACTTCTCTAGATATAAAGACATATTTTTGAAAAGATAACAGATTTTTGTAATGACGCGTCCTAGGCATACTAAACCGACTTATATGTGAACCAAAGCATTTCAATACATTATGTATAAGACCACCTTTTTAGTGATTCTATGATTATTTCTCTATACTTCCTAAAAATAGTAAAACTACTACTAGTAAATAGAGAAGAATATCAATTTTTGTATGTTATTACCACCCACCCGTTGATATGTTTTTGGAGTTTTGAAGTGAAAACTTCTTTAGGCGCGTTGAGCGTTTTGGTAGAGGGTAAAACCTTCGGTTCGCATCACCGACATGCTAATGATAATAGTATATCTATGCTATGGAGAGCCAGACTAGCGCACGCACAGTAGCCTGTGTACACGTATACACTTATACATCGACTATTTCTGATTGACAAGATAACTGTATATTAATTATTTTTTCAACCACTTTGTATTTATATTTTGTTCATGATTTGTTTAACCCATCATGTGTAACTAATAAATAAAACATAAAAATTTCATATATTTTTTGCAGATAGTTTTAATTACTCTCAACTTAATAGTTCCGTTTTCACTTCTATCGGCAGTCCTACGACTGCTACTGTTTTTTTTTTTGGATTTGTTCAGTGATAATTTAGCCAAATAGGTGAATTCTCAAACGACTCTAAAAAAGGTGCAAACATAGGTCATGATTCCGAAGTATTCCCATTTTAATAATAACAAGTCAGTCAAGTGGATTTTGAGTTACAGCTAATTAACAAAGCATCAATTTGCTTTTACGTCAACAAAACATAAAAAATATGCATTATAAAGTTAAATTTAAAATTACTAATGAGATGTTGATGTAATTAAAGTGGAACCATCTCGGAATGATCTGCTACCATTCTAAGAAAAAAAATCGAATCTAGGAACGATTATAAAATACAGTAGTTGTTTTTTACAGTTTTGTTGCCCTTAAATTATGATAGTTCTTTATACAAGGTAGGTCATGATTCAGAGCTGGACTCATTTTGATCCAACTGCTTTTTAAGATACAAAAAATAATATTATTAAAACAAATAAAGAAATGAGTATATTCGATCTGATAACAAAATTGTAGTTGTTATTTTTCTCAGTTTTACCACTATTTGAATCATCTTAATGCGTGCAAGGGCAGGGACTGCCCACTAATTTACTTTGGATGAAGGGATGAAGTTAATAAACATAACCTCAAAAGCCTTATAACGAAAGATTAAATCACCAGGTGACTAAAAACCCCTACCGTTAATAAAAACAAATACGTTAAAAAACATTAAGAAAACACAATTTAACTGCTTGTCTGTGTTAATTGATGATTTGTCTTCATTACGGTGTCAAGAACATTCGTTCATTCATTCGTAATAAGTAATTTCTATGTAAATGAGGAAGGTTTGTGACTCCTGGTGCGGCGTATCAAAGCGTTTGGGTCCGTCAGATTTTGACATCGTTTGATGATCACCGACAAATAACAACAAAATTATTACTGTCTACACTATTGAGAGGTGATATACATTCTTGTAATGGTTGGTATCCACTCTAGTATTTTTTTTCCTTGAATTATCTGGAAATATGTTATTTTTATTTTCCAAATGTAAATTTAACTATTACTATTATTTATTATTTAAAATCTAGCTTATTCTTAAAGCAAAAAACACCCACTTTAATAAAAAAAGAATTCGTTTCGTTTCTTGAAGTATCAAAACCATAGATTATAGAATATAGAACAGTGATCCTTAATTTTTTTTGAATAGCCCTGTGTGTGATGTAGCTAAGAACAATCTTGATCGTCAGATTTAAAAAAAACGGGTTGCTCTCCGGGAGTGCCGGCAGAAGTGAAAACTTAAATATTAACGTTGTGCATTTTTGATATTTTGGAATGGAAAATGAAAAAGTGTACATCAAATAGCTGTCGAATGACATCATTTGTGTTTGCTATCTCTATTGTATTTCTATTGGTCACTGGAGACCAGTTTGAGTTGGCAACTGAGATACATAATCAGCACCCAGAACTAATTCACAAATCTATCAGCCACCCTTCGGACGGGAACATAGCGCTTTCATAATAGCGACAGGTTATGAAAAGGCAATACGACCCAACCTGTACAGCACTCTAACATCAGTAAATCTTTGCTCTTATAAGTATTTTGTCTCGATTGAGAAAAAAGAAGTTTATTAATATATAGAAAATGTAAGCCTTATATTTTTACTGTAGGTTGACTGATTTACTTTGATTTTTAGATCAAGACGAAAAAGAACGAAGAATTAGAACGAAGAAGAAAGAAGAAGAAAAAGAACGAATTTATAACACCCCTTGTGTTATAAATTTTATGTGACTCTCATTCTCTTTCTCTTTCTGTGTGTGTGTCACATTTGTGGCATCTCTTTCTGGCATTATAACTTTTGAATGGATGGACCGATTTCGATGCAAATTTTTTTGAAAAGCTGAAGTGATCGATAGATGGCCTACATTAAATATAGGTTTAGTCGAAGGTTAACTAAAACTCAAACCAAAAAAGATACATTGTATTTTTAAATGACTTCAGAAAAAGGACGATTTTAGATATTGAAAACCTACACATTTTTTGTATGTTAATCGATTTCTCCGTCATATCTGAACCGATTTTAAAAATTTTCTTTCCAGGTGGTGACTATTACAACCAAGTCTGGATCTGATGATGGAATTTAAAATCGCAGAAAATACCCAATTTTTGTGTACTTAGACGATAATTATTGAAATCGGTTTTATGAACTTTTTCTGAGATTTATACTAAATTATATAATGATGCATTTTATTATTTAGACCACTTTGTCGATGGTAAACGCCTGATACCGACCAATGCGAGACCAACGAAACATGAGGAATTTATGGAACATTTAGACGTCTGCATTTCTAGGTCTAGGGGTTTATTAAATTTATTCTGGTATCTATTTAATAATTTCTAATTATTAGTATCGTTGACTAACACTTATAACTGATCTTAATTTGGCAAGATAAAAAAAGAACAATCAATTTTTATTTAAGTCTTTAGATATTGATAGCATTTCTTTCTGTTACCTACGTTTTATTAAGTTTTGATAAACACTTGTTTAATTATTCTTTCTTTCTTTCTTTCTTTAATTCTTTATTGTACACAAAAAGTAAAAAAAAACAATCAAATAAGTAAAATTATACAAAAGGCGAGCTTATCTCTAAAAGAGATTTCTTCCAGCAAACCCAAAATAGAGAGAATGCATAAAAGAAATGTAGAACATACAGTGCACAATATAAAACGCTCCAATACTGCCTTCTTAAAACTGTTAATGATTGAATACTCCGAATTTCATAAGGCAATGAATTCCATAGTTTCACAGCATTAAAAGTAAAAGAATGGTTATACAATTTAGTGGAACTACAAGGCAATTTCAAAATTCCACGCAGGTGTGGACGACAATCAGAATCAAAAGGGTGTAAAAATGTAAAACGCTCGTACAGATATTCAGGAGAAGCAGCATTAAATAAAATTTTGTAAAGGAAACAGAGACAATGAAGGTTTCTACGCTCACGAATGGGAAGCCACTTAAGCCGCTCTCTGAACATGGAGATATGATCAAATTTCTTCAGGCCGAAAATGAAGCGTATCCCTACATTTTGCAGTCGCTCAAGTTTATTAAGGCATTCTTGAGTAATGTACGAAACCTGACTGGGTTTGCCTTTACCGATTTTTTTAACTTATATTTTGGTCCTTTTCCCAACACAAATACTAACAACATAACGACGCTACTTTCTAATTCTGGTATTTGAAGAAGTAGGTTTTTCCACGGTGTTCACTCGATTTATTCTGTACATAATCCTGCATACATTTACAACATTTGCCAATATCGTTCAATCAAATCAGACAAGTTCGACGCTGGACATATATTTGCAATGTTTTATCCAGGGCTCAGATAAGATGGTGTTGGTATCTCAAACAATTACACGACTTTTATATTATCATTCATCTTTTAATGACTAATTTTACCCCGATGAGATTAAGGGTAACTTTATACATGTGTACGTACGTGTCATGCCTTTTTGATCCGGTTTTCTAAGTGCAATCTACTTTGAGGGGTCTGTCGAGAAACTACACGATTATATTTCTCCGTCACCATTTTTTTATTCAAAAGTGGATAAATTGAGTAGTAGTTGAAATCCTTTGCACACGAACAAAAAGGTTTGCTTCCTCTTTTGTTTCCAAACCATAGACTATGTAAAGGAAATAATGGACTCCTACAGGATTTCCTTCATGGTAATTTGAATTGGGCGCGCTTTTGGATGTCAAGTCTTGTTGTCATGTCGAGTCGATAGGTGGCGCGGTCGGGGGAGACGACGGGGATTGTATTTTGTAAAAAGAGTGGTTTATGTTTGTAATTGAGGAATTTGATTTAAAATAAATTAATTAGTGGAATAAGAACGACAATATAACTTTAAATGTCGTTTCTTTGTTTTACAGGTAAAGTTCTTACATTATAGTAATGATATTTTGTTGTTAATTCATTGTAAAAGTCTAAAATTAAAAATCTTTGTTTTACAGAGCAACACGAGGTTTAATTTGTCGTGAATTCCTATAAAATAGAATAATTGTCTTACAACTATATAGACTCATAGTCAACAACATACGTTAGGTCTATGGTTCAAGCGGCTAAATAATGAAATTCTTTACATCTCATAAAAATCAAACACTCTTGCTAAAGAGTATTTATATCCTTTGATCATACATTTCCAGGTTTTGCCGCCATTAATTAAAAAATTGGTTGTAATGGTTGTATCGTAATTATTAATTTTGTGATTATATTGAGTGGCCTTAGTCAATTTTAGTGGGATTTTGTATAATTGTTCAGTTAAAGTGTATAAATGAAATAATCATGAAGAAATTAGTGTATTTCCTCGTTTCCACCAAATGAAATGAATGAGCAGTAGCCTCCTCATTCAATAAAAAGACTATCGCTTTACTCGAGACCATAAAATGACCCATTTTAAATACATTAAGCCTTGTTTGATAAATCGGGTAACTTAATGCATATTTCCAGGACATAATAGCTTAGGTACGCGTCTACAGAAGAAGTGGATAGGCACTTTCTAGCTAAATAGGTATAACTCCACCTTCAATACGCTCAAAAACATCTCACCTTAGTGTCCCTTTTTTTATTTCTTAAATGTTTAAAAACTCCATTATTTTTTAGACCGTCTCTAATTCTATATGCCACATCACTTAAAATCAGGTGCGTTTATTTATCAGACATATAAAAACATTTTTAATTTGTAAACAATAAAAACCCATTAAAATTTAGATATTAAACCAATCGATTATAAAAGTAATAAAACTTATCGTCTGCCATTGGGCACGTCGTAAAACAAAAAAACAGTCAAAAGATACCCGATAGGGTAAAAGATAATCCACATTCCACCCCTATTTCTATGAGTGATTCTTTTATGAAAGCATTTGTATGATTAACACTTCATACTTAATTAAGTTTGATACAATTCTTCCTTCCAAAAAACTTCATTAATTAGTTTACGAGGAAAACTACTAAGTATGGTAATTTTATTGTTTTATTACGGAGAATGAAATTAGTAATTACAACAATAATATTTTTAGGGATATTTTTTTATTGTTTGACTCAAACAATGTTGGACTCGCTGAGTCCGTCAATATATTGACGTCCTTATTGGAGAATAAAGGACTTAGTCATGATCATTGGTCAACATTTTAAAAGTAGTTACCTATATTATGTACTAGCTGTTGCCTGCGGTTTTGCCCGCGTTTTTACAGGAACCCGTTATGCGATCGGGATCAAAATAGCTTATTTTTAATTCAGGTCACAATCTATCTGTGTTCTTAATTTCAGGCAAATCCGTTCAGCCATTCGAGCGTGAAAGAGTAACAAACACCTATACAATATGTACATACTCACAAACTTTCGCATTTATAATATTAGTAGGATTTTATAGCTCACTAGAATTGATGGACATTTAAAAACTATAGCTTGGACGCTACTAATATCTGGAAGCCGTGTTTTGCATATTCATATTTTTTGTAAAACTTTAGAACTTTAAGTAAATAAATGATAACAACCTGAAAATTAAAAATGTGCAATCAACTCCCTATAAAACGTTCCTATAGCCTGTTTTTTAATCTCAGAGACTAAATTGACATTAGCAATGTTGTCAGTTTTTTGCGATTCATAAACAGTGACGTGCCGTTATCGAAGAGTGTTAACAAAATTTATTACAGATTTTTACAAGTTACACTGAAAAATCGGAACATGTGTAGTTAGAACTAATAAATTTAAAAAAATGGCATGCTTGTAGGTTAATAATTATTGTCATTGAAAATCAAAATTGAAAAACAACACTTGCTTTTTCTAAATATTAATGCTATTGTTTTGTTCCGGCAAACTTCATTCCGCCCGTTCAGTTTGTATGGGAAAAAATAAAATGTTGTTTTCCGATCTTCGTTCCGCCCGTTCCGTTTGTGTGGAAAAAATTAAAATGTCGTTTTTTCTAGTTTCCTCGCTGTTGTAAGAGATAAAATGTATCCCATGTCCTTCTCCCGGTTCTAAGCTACCTCTCCATCAATTTTCAGCCTAATCGGTTTAACTATCACGACTGATTTTAAGGGCGAAGACAAATCCAATGAGTCAATAACCATGAAAATTGGTCCAGCAGATCTCGGGTTATAAGTGTTGTAACAAATCCGACTTTCTTTTATATATGTAGATTATATACTTCGCCTCTGTGCTCTAACGGTTCAGGTGTTGGACTTGACTGCATGAGGTCCCGGTGGAACCCGGGACCTCATCCCGGGTTGGGCAACAAAAAGAACATTTGGGTTTTCCAATTTTCTAATTAAAAGAAAATGTTGCTCGGAATTGGATATGTGGCCGGTTAGCGATAGGCTTGCCACCTATCACATTGTGGGACTTTGTGTCTTCGCCTAGTCGTGAATGCCCTAGTTTTGCCTCTGCCTACCTCTTCGGGGATATGGGCGTGAAAATACTTATAATTCCTGCCGCCATAAAGTCCTTCCTGTTGACATGCTCCGGACTCCGATTTGGATTAAAGTAGCCGACAAAGTTACTTTTGCTCAGGGCCTAACATCCCGGCCTCAGGTTGGCAATGCAGCATTACTACTTTTGGTAGGCAGCGTTAAATTTTTATCATAAGGGAATCGGTTCGTTTGTTTGCCTTCCAATTTCATTAAAAAACCTTCAATAAATTTTGGAAGTGTACTGTCTTTACATGATTTATAACCTTAATCCAATAAAAGAATTTTAATGTTCATCAATATGAACATGTATTTTTTACTTGTCATTCCGGATCTCATGTGTTGAATAGACCTGGGGACTGATTCCGTAATTCCGTATGTTTTAGTGATAGTCATCTTCTATATATATAAAAGAAAGTGGTGTTACTACTTATAACTCAAGTATGGCTGAACCGATTAGGCTGGAAATATGTGGGAGGTAGCTTAGAACCGGGAGAAGGACATAGGATACTTTTTATCCTGTTCGATTGTGAGGAAACTGGGAAAACGACATTTTAATTTACCCATACAAATTGAACGGGCGGAACGAAGTTCGCGCAGGTCGACTAGTTGGATAATAAAGTATACATCAAATAGCTGTCAAATGACGTGTTTATATTTGCTATCTCCTGTGATGTCCATAAATACAATGGAGATAGCAAATACCAAACAAGTTATTTGACTTTGACATCTGTTTGATGTACACTTTACCAAGTGATCATCACTAAAAAAGATACTGTATAGCCCCGCAGGGCACCTTCCTGCCAGATAACTCGTAAAAGTCGAGCTAAGATTAAATGTGTAACCACCAACACAGAAGTGTTAAAGTGACATGCAAGTACAACAAATGTAAGAACTTGTCCGATTAGAGATCAACTGACTTACCAATTTCTGTCACCATAATGTGTGTCATGTTCAGGTCCGTTGGGTAGGGTAGCCAGTGCCATTGGCTAAACACCTCGGCCACAGCAATGCACCTATAACATCTATGGTGTCTATTGGCCGCGGTTGCTTCTTCAGGAGATCCACTTGTGCGCTATTTCATGATATAGAAAAGTAATATTTTAATACAATATGATAGGTAGGTACTTGAAGCATCATGCGAATAATACGAACTCATTCAATAATCGCAAATATGAAACCCGCATTAAGGCTATAAGCAATCATATAAGTGGTTCATATTAAATGATCGTCAGGGCAGTGCACGTTCGATCCCGGGTCGAGTCGGATATGCAAAACAAATACAAACAGATAAATAACCAACTTAACAGACTTGCAGATTGCAATGCGCGGGCGACGCGTGCCGACCCTTCGTTGGCAGGGGTAAGCAACCTTTACAAAAACACCTTCATTTACAATAATATCCATTACAGTCGATAACAGGAAAATACTGTGTTAAAATATTTATATTTTTAGGTACACTACTAAAAACAATTTCGTAGGGACTGTTAAAAAATCTATATAATTTAATTATTGAAGTGAAACTTCTTTATCAGGGTTGGAAAAAACAATAGTGTAACATTTTTTCGTTACGCGTCACATTTTTACGTTACGCGCCATCTTTGTTCTTATCCCTACCACGCGTGATTCGAAGTATACTTTCTCCAGCGGAGTAGGGATTGGCAATAAACTTTATTTAACCAATTTCTGTAAAGTTGCATATAGTAAATTAATTTTTGAAAAATAACGTCATAAAGAAGTTTCACTTCTTCACTTCTTACGAGTGTACGCTAGTACACACACCCATTTTTTTTATGTGACAAGATAGCAAAAAAGTAATTGTTAATCTTGGCCTATAGATACAGATGTTGTAGTTGCGTCGCAGTCCTGTGAAAGTGTCACGTCTAAAGTACTACTCAATGGGCTTACCTTCCGCTTACACCTATAAAAAGGTATCTTGAAGTGAAAACTTCTTTAGCGGCGTTGTGCACTTTTTCGGAATAGTTAAAAACTTCTAAACTCGCGTCAGATCATCAGATCGTAAAACGACGCAGGGGGCATGCACGAATAAGAAGGCGTAGGTCGCTTGTGCGAGATCTAAAATAAAACGTAGATTCATTGCTGTTTTTGCATTGCTTACATATTTCCGAACAGTATAGGATTCGCAATGGATAATAACCAGTACAAGTGAATGTAAAACAATCGCATAAACTACTGCGGGTCGGCCCCCCGCGTTGATCTGCAGTATTAAATAATTATACTGTAAAGTGTAAACTGTTTCTTGCTTTGAACGCTTTGCGGTTTGTGGTAGATAAAATAGATATTCGTTTAGTAAAACATCTTTTAATTTATTTGCGACTTCAGACTTGTAGGTATACCTACCATAGTTTCTCAGTTAATAAAAATTACAGCACAACATTGTGAAGAAGTTTAGCTGTTTTCGAAAAAGTTGTAAGTTTAACAAAGGAAATAATAGTATAAGAAAAATCGATATACACATGTATATTATCCTGAATTGAATTATCTATAAGTTTAAAAAAATAAATTTCATCATATTTTATCCGGAATACTATTTTAACTGGCCGAGGTAAATAATGAAGTGTCCGTACTGAAGTTGCATGATTTAGCACAGAGCACTAATAGTACTAATAAGGTACATTTTACGGATTGTACGATTACAGTGCAAACCCAAAAAAGTCCGATTAATCACATGACTATTTTATTGTCTCACTTAAATGATAGTATTTTCAAACTGGTAATTAAAGCAATTCGTGCAAAATTATTCTCTAACGATTCCAAAATATCAAAAGTGCACAATGTTATTATTCGAGTTTTCACTTCTGCCTGCACTCCCGGAGTGCAACCCGTCTTTTTTTATTTTCATTTGTTTGTTTGTAATCGAACAAAGTCAAAAAATCCTGGACCTATTTTAGAATATT
>NJDD01000319.1:279077-307441 GCA_002245505.1 Calephelis nemesis
GGCGGGGATTTCGAATTTTTTATTAATTTTCAAATCCAAGATGGCGACCGGAAGTTATAATTGAAAAACCGCTACGGCGGTCGTAGCCTAAAATTATTTTTACCACGGGATAGCATAAATTTTAAAAGTAAAAATAAAATTGTGAAAAGTGGTCTACCTGGATCTGGTAAAAATTTAGGTGACGGCCTGCCAAAACGAAAAGACTTGGAGGAAAGGTCACAATGCCAGTTTGTGGAGCCCAGATGGCAATTACCAGAACTTGTGGAAAAAATTTAAAAATGGCGAAAAGCAAGATGGCCGCCATACAACAATCGGTTTTTTTACATTTTTTAAGATTCTAAACCGTTATAGATATACTCGATATGAGTGTCGTTTGAGACATAATCGAGGGTGCTGATTCTAAATTTGGCGACCATTTTGAAATCCAAGATGGCTACCGGAAGTAATTAATGAAAAACCGCTACGTTCGACCTAGACTAAATCTTTTTGAACTTTTAAATAAAGCCTAATTAAAAAGCAAAAAACATATAATTTTTGGTTAGCTACCTGTAACTGGTAAAAAATTGACCAGAGGTCTGTTTAAACGGAAAGGCTTAGCGAGTCTGAAATACCGTCATTTCCTAGAGCTTATTAGGCAATCACTAGAAATTAAAAAAAAAGTTGAAAATTTGAAAAACAAAATGGCTGACATCCAAAACAAAATTTTCTGAAAAATTGCTGTTTTCTAAACCTATTCATAAAATGACCATATTGGTGTCATTTGAGACTTAAAAGAGGATGCTGATTTCAAATTTAGCAACCATTTTAAAATCCAAGATGGCGACCGGAAGTTATTGTTGAAAATCTGTTACAGTTTTGATGCGACAAAAAATCTTATGTCTTCTGATAGCGTTTACTTTAAAAGAACATAATTCATAGTTTCCCTTGAGCTACCTTTAGTTGGACAAAGTTTTGGCAACGGCCTGCCAAAACCAAAACAAGTAGTGAGATCGAGATAATGCTATTTTATAGAGCCTAGGTGGCAATTACCAGAGACTAATGAAAAATTTTCTAATTTTCAAAAACAAAATGGCTGCTGTTGAAAAACCCATTTCTGCTGAATTTTCAATTTTCAAGATTAAAGCACCGCGAGCTCACAGTGAGGCCGCAGGCCGAACTGTGAGCACAAGGTGCTACTCGCGAGCTGCTTGCAGCTCGCGCAGCACGCGATATGAGTAGTTTGAATGAGTTTGAACTCTAAACACACTTGAATAAGTCCTGCACTCATTTGGAAACATCGATTTTAGTATGGACTTTGATGTATGGAGATGTAGACTGAAGCACCGCGAGCTCACAGTGAGGCCGCAGGCCGAACTGCGAGCACAAGGAGCAGCAAGTGATATGAGTAGTTTGAATGAGCTTGAACTCTAAATACACTTGAATAAGTCCCTTCAAGCGAGAAAAGACTTCACCATTCCTTACTTTTATTGGTGGCATTTTGCGAAATTCTATATGGAGAATGCACCTGTGGGAAATATAGATTTGAGTGTCGACTTCAATGTCTAAAAGTGGTTGCCTGAAGGTGCTACTCGCGAGCTGCTCGCAGCTCGCGCAGCACGCGATATATGTAATTTGATAGAGGTTGAGCCCAAAACCACTACTACTAACCTCCTTTCAAGCAAACACAACTCTTCACCATTCTTTACTCAAAGAAAATAAAACGAAAGTGTAAAATTCAACTAGCCACACTGGACAACAGTCTACATGGGCGGCGGATCACACGCGGGCTGCTCGCAGCCCGCGCCGCGCGAAATACTAGTTTAACTGTATAAAGCTACATTGTTATCCAGTAACAGTAGCTACACATAAATTTGAAAACTGAATTCAAATATTTATGTTAAAAAATAATTCGAATCTGAATATTATATACGAGTGCTAGCAATACCGTCTATCCGAACCTACCTACATGTACTATCTACACATACCTGCGCTTATTAAACATACAAAATAACAAGTTTTCTTCCAAAAATATTTCAATGCATACAATTTTACATAATATACTCCTAAAAATGTTTTAAAATGTTGAAAAAATAAGCTAAATGTTGAAATTTAATTAATAATATATTTAATTAAATAAGCAATATTTGTAAATCTTGCTTAATGTTTGACGTAGTTTGATTTATAAAAACAAAACTTAAAGTCCTCAAATTCTATTACAGAAAAACGGAAAATTCTATATCAGTAACACTTTTAATTTTAAAATGTTGTTTAGCCCTATTGGCGTCCGCGAGCCAATTACTCCCAGATTATCCAATCAAGAATGCTTTCTCCGCAGCTGTTGACCTCTATCCCCTCGCTCCTGGCCACTCGCTCAACAATCTATGCAATGATAATATCAGCCATGATTCAGTGTTTAATCTTCCTCTCAGCTATACCTAACTTCAATCTATTACTATTAAGGATAAGGATTTGTAAGCTGAAGCAGCAATCAACGTAGTATATAACTCGAAGAACTGACGTATAAGTCCAGAAAGTTCTTGACTGGGGAGCATGAACTATATAAAACAGTTGAAAGCCATTCATAGACTAGATGTATCAACGAACTGGTTCAAGAACACTGCTTAAATAAAGATGACTAGAGACCGACCTCGATTGGAGAAGACCTGTGTCTAATAATGCATGGATAAAGATTGAAAAAATGATATATAGAAAAGTGAATAGGTAGACAACTCTTTAAATATCAAAGAAATTAGATTGTCATTACAAAAAAAAAACGCTATTTTCATTAAAATCAGTTTTGTAAGATTTGTGATAAACCTGAAATGAAAGGCTTTCTCACATTTCTTGAGCCCTTTCTAAAGTATTGAAATACCAGGAGTATTAACTTTATATTCTACATTAACTATCGCATTATGAACCAATCTTTGCAAATTTCTTAAACCAAAAATATTTTATTGAATGTTATTAGAAGAACAGATGTGTATTGGTATTTTAGATCGACGAGATTCAATGAAAGATTCAATATTTTTCTCTGAAGTTAACACTTTCTTTGGCAACCTTATGGTGGGAGGAGGAATTTCGTCACAATATTTTAATGCTCGGTTAGAATAGCATGGTTTTCTAGGTACATGACACAGATCTGAATGGTTGATGTCATCTTCCATTTCCCAGTAACATGGTTTGATGCTTTTTCTTGTGCACTCGTGATGGTATTTAGAATGTACATTATGAGCATATGGAATAGAACAATACCTATCAACTACACACTTACTTTCATTAGGCACACAATAGTGCTGTTTATTTAGAGTTAATTGGGGCATTTCAGATTTTGTAGTCATTGAATATTGGCGAGAAGCAAGATCTTTCTCCGAGGGAATTTCATCGACATATGTCACTTTTCTGTTTTGATGGTGTTGAGATGCTTTATCAGAGTGAAATAAATTTTCATCTTTATTTTGGAAGGATTTTAATAAAGCTTCGTAGTCTGTTAATTCTTTTTCACTTACAGTCTTATCTGGAACAGCTACCATTACTTGACGTTTTTCGTTTGAATCGGTGGTTTGTCCAAAAATCCTGTCGTTTTCTGGATCTTTGAAATTTGGTGTATATTCATTTACATATAGTAAGGGTATTGGCTCTTTAAATCTATTCTTCACTGCTAACTCGAGCGTGGAAATGTTTGCATCTGATGTTAATGGTCTTTTAGAAATTTCAGCAAACATACCACAAGAAACATCTTTCGAATTTGAAGTCATTGTACGGTTATGAGAAAACCGCAATTTATTATCTGTTGAAATTCGTTTCATATTTAGCATTTTCCCTTTTTCACAACAACTGTTTTTACAACTATAGCATTGGCAAGTATGCATGCATATTTTCTCTCTGCGTGGAACATCTGCCTCAGTCATGGTTGACACTGATTCCTTTGAAAAGGTTTCAATGGAATTTCTTCTTTGGTTCCGTATTAGAGAGGGAAATGTTTGTATTATTTTTCTTTTTGGTACAGGCATAGCGGTTTTATGAGAAGTGGCCACATTTGTAAGATAGGAGTTTCTTCTTGGAGCATGAAAGAAAGAACCAAATTCTCGGCATGAATTCTCTGGTTTACTTAACAATTGTAACATCAACCTTGCTCGGGAACTTTCAATAGCCAGTTGGTCCACATCTTCAGAACTATATAAGGTTGGTTTGTGTGACGATTCGTTAACCATTTTATATCTCACCTTATCAGGGGGTTTAATATTATTACGTTTAATTTGTTTTGGAGTCATGTTTAGGTTAGTTTAAACAACATTTTAGATGTCGATATTTATCTGTCAATTTTGTTTACATAACCATTGTATAAGCCCATGGATTTATTATCTTTTAATAAAAAAGAGGTGCCATAGCCATAACATAAATAAAACTAGTCAATTTTGGTAACTTTTGTACAAATTATTTTTTTATAATATTAAGTATTTAAGAACACATGTAAGTAAATTTTCTAGTTCTCTCTTTTGTGCTAAATCCCAGTCAATGGGCTAACGTAAAACTCTGTCATAATTTACTATAACGACTTACGCCTATTATTACTACCATAGATTTAGTATGTACTACAGATACATATGGCATACAAACGACATATACGAAAAACAATTTTGTGTCTTTTGTCATTTGTCTCAAATTGATACACCTTAACCACAAAACAGAATCTAGACTTGTGCTTTCACCCTGTCATGAACAATCTTTTCTGTAGTTGTATCACTATATTCAAAATTTTAAAAAATAACTGTTTATAACATGATAACAAATTAATAGAGGTAGCCAGCAACTGCTTTTGTGTATTATTTATTTAGCTTTTCCAAGGAAACACATTTAGATATCGGAATTAAAGGTTACTTACGAGATTTTCCAGCTTCCTCTCTATCTCGACACACAAAAATGGTTCCAAAATATCCCCCCATTCATATGTGTAAGAAGGAAAAACATTTACACTAGCATAAAAATGACGTGGATTGTTAGAACATCTATTGTTTATAGAACACAGCTGATATGGCGGAAACACCTAGTTGATCGCGAACCACTTCAATTCATAATCTCGCACCGAGGGATTGACTAACATCTTACCATATTTAACATCCATTACAAATTTAAATCTAGACCATATTCTCTAGGTAATATGGTCCAAATGGATGCAAATACAGTTTGTATTTTAATGATATGTCCATTTTAAATAGAGCTACATTGTTGTTGAAACAATGGTTGTAGGAGGTTCATGTGGAATGGAAGGTGACATCTCGTCATGGAGGCAGATGTATGCAATTGTCCAAGTCAAAGATCAGAGGAAGTGGGTGCAGCTGAGCGGCGCGTGCGCTCTGCCCGGTGATTACGACGCTTCGACTCTTTAATTGTTCGTTTGTCATCTCAAGATGTCTATTAACCTCTCATCTTTTGTTTAAGGATTTATCCACAGACTAGTAAGAGAACTAGATTTATCTTTGAACATTGGATGACATTTGTATTATTTTAAGCGCAAAACTAAAAAAAACGACTTTCATTTCAGTTCCATATCGCGATTTGAAATTTCTGTTTTTAAAAGGTTATACTTATAACTCTGAGGTGGTTTTATATAAAATCCATCAAAATCCGACAAGTGGCTTGTAAGTAATAATGCTTACATTTACATACAGTATTAATTCAATTTTACTCTACAAATTAATTTCAGTTGTAATCGCCTTGATTATGCCTAAAAAGCGAAGCCAGTTGATTAAAGTATTGAAGTAAAGTTTCATCACACCAAAAACATAAATGTAAATAAAGAGAGCCAAGTTCAATACAAAAATTAGGCTTGGTTATGGGCTTCGGCGCAAAAAGAATGGAGATCTAAGTGAGTGCCAAGTTCTATGCAAAATCCAAATATGTATTTACCAGAACAAAATAACATTACAAGAAAGTATTCAACTCTTTTTCTTTGCTTTATTAAATACCTACAACCTACAACAATTGCTAATTAAAATGTGAGTCCGTAATCGAGGTTAGATTTGAATTGGCCTATTTTCATTACATCAGTCATTTTGTAAAGTTTCTCGACATACATATTTTTTTTAAGTCTGATAGAAACTAGCCCATTTAAATTATTTGCTGTAGCTTTAAGCTATAAAATAAAAAAATAAGCTCGTACGTATTTACCTATATAAAAGAGAACATAGATGAGTGATATTCTTAAACTAAAACCTCTCCTCACTATATGAAAATAAGACAATAGTTGTAATTTGCTGGGAAATCTCTAAACTAACCTTAAGTAATTGCTATTTTCTTTTAACTATATTAATATAAAGAGACATAACACTTTAAGGGTCCATATACGCTAAAATACGTCAGCAGTTTACTGTTTTTTTCATACAAAGCAATCATGGATTTTGCTGACAAAAATACACAAGATTAACATGAATATGTTTTACTAGACTATTGTTTCCAAAACACGATTCATTTCACTTTGCTCGATAGAAAAAAATCAAAAAGTTAACCCTTTTTTGAAAGCTTTTGTTTTCTGTCTACTTCAATTGTGAAAATATCGACTCCAGATTTAACATAAACATAGATAAGTACTATACCTAAAAGATAAGTGTTTCAGTTTTTATACTTTTTTTCAAATTACTTTTATAGTGTCAAAAATAGTGATTTGTCGCTTAAGGCGTTTACTTTAGAGCGTCATTGTTCATAGTAATCATGGAACGGCGGAGCGCGGTGATTGGCTCTTCTGGCTGACTGAGTATGGGGCCTTAAGGGCTATCAGATTAGTTCAAGACATTTCTAAAGACTTTTAATCTACTTATTCCTCGCAAAACGTTAATGGAAAATCACGAAATCAGTCATGTCCGGACTTATCTAATATCTCTAAAATATTCAGTCTCTTCATGTTTCATTGGAAAAAGATAACATAGGACAAAAATATAACCTACATTTAAAATAACTTCAGTTGGGTTCAACAGACTTACAACCAATAGTTTTTTTCTAATTTCAATTACTAGCTCTAACAAACAATAAACATGTTTATTGACTATGGTGATACTAGAAGATTAACAATTACTTTTATTTCAGCTGATTCATTACATGTATTTGCTATCGTAAAAAGACATATTTCAGGTGCGCATACTAGCCCTGCTGTTCCCAACTAACACGGTAATTCATTGTCTTCTCAAACCAAATAGCTAAATACTCGTAAAATATAAACGAAGGTGCGGTAGGCCGCAATTAACATTATTATGGGGATTATATCGAAACGAATAAATATTTTATAGCCTATAAAACAAGGAACGTACCTATTTTAGATAGTTAGTATATCAATTACTGCTGTGCTAACTCCGGAAAAGTGGGAGAGAAGAATTATCACGTTTTTGTGGTGCTTATGCACTTAATGCATCTTTAATTTTAACTTTTATAGCTAACACAAAACTGGTGAAGTAAGAATCAAACTCACCAATAACGGGTTCTGTATTATTTTTAAAATAGAGATATAGTACACCCCTTCCTGCACATGAAATAAATAGAAATCGTCAAACCATACATTTGGGGTTTTTTAAGGTAACCTTATGTGTTTACCGACACTAAAATTAAATTTCAATAATGTGATGCAATAAGGCATCAAAATAGGCTCATTTGTCTACAAGTTATGACGCCGCAGACAGACAAACACAGAATCAGAATCAGAAAAATCTTTATTCACGTGAACAGTACAAGTGGCACTTGTCAAACTTATAACACTCCTCTTCTTCCATCATAAGAGAGTGAAAAATCTCTAACGTATGCTTGCTACTGTGGAATCCATAAAGCAAAGCACAATTATGGAACAGTATGGAAACTAAGCCTAGTTGATAAAATACCGACCTACACTGTATTGAAGCAATAGAGTGGTCGTGTTATATTTTCTTATTTTAGCATTTACTATTGTGTAGTGATCAATCAATCGAATTACAGAAACTACATTTAAGTAGGTAGGTATGGCGTAGGCTAATCGGTAAAAGACAATACGTTCATGGCATTTTTAAAATGGCGAGGAAACAAAATATATAACTATGTACTCGACAACTCGTCTTTATTTTAATATAGTTATTTTTACCAACTCGATATACTGTAGCACCGCAAAAACCGCTTGGGGATCCTGTCGAGGCACATGTTTGTGTGAGTATGCCGTTTCAAATGTTTGCAGGTCGTTTTTATACTGTTTTATATTTGTACGTGCTACTAGGTTCGAGTCCGATTCGCACTTGGCAAATTTATTGCGAATTTGGCTACGTAACCTTAAAAACAGTCTTTTGAAATCTGACTGCAACTACTGCAAGGTAAAGGTTATTCTTTCACCACATAACCTACCTTCCTATTTATAATTTTTTTTCAGGGATAAATAGTATCTCACGCCCATACCCCGAAGAGTTAGACAAAGCATAACTTTTCAGGAATTAATAGTGTGTTGCCAATCTAAGACTGGGTATTAAACGTCTACCATAACAGTATTTTTTCACTACAGTATAGTAGTAGTAGTAGTAGTAATGGTAGTTGTAGTAGATGATCTAACTCGCACAAAAGATAAAATTCATTAGTTGTTAGATTCGTCTCATAACTCCAAAACATGCACTTACAAGTAAAAAAAATAAGCACATTTTTAAGTGTTAGATGTTTCATATCCTCATATTCATAACTCCGAAGAGTTAGGCAGACGCACAACCAGGACACCTACGACTTGTCTAAGACACAAAGTCCCACAATGTGATAGGTGTCAAGTCTATCACCAACCGGGCACATATTATCCAATCTCGAGCAACGTCTTTTAAGAAAATTACCAATTTTCTATTTTGTTGACCGACCCGGGATTCGAACCCGGGACCTCGTGCAGTCAAGGCCAGCAACGGACTCGCTAGACCACAGAGGCAATCTATGTATTACATATTTATATTTTTTATATGGAATCTGTTTCATTTTAACTGGTGGAAAAAGATACCAAATCAAATCAAAAAATGTGGAACAACACACGTTAGTGGAATTAGGGATGTCAAAAATTAGGCAAAGTAAATGAAGTAATTGCAGAAGAGTAGGCCGTGGGTTTCTACCCCTAAATATGAAAAACAATCCAAATTTTAGCTTATCGAAAAAACATCAGCTAAGGCTTAAAACCCACTAGCCATAAACACTATAAACTTTTTATTACATTTGAAAAGACACTAAAAGAACTGACAAAGCTTTCTGTAAATAAAATATTATGATACACTGGGAAAATGTCGCGCCATAAACTTACGATTTCACATTAAAAATATTATGGCGATAATTAATTTACAAATGTCACCGTCTTAAACATGTATGGCTTTAATTTCTGACGTTTATAACTTGGAAGTCAAACATTGACTTTTATCATCAGTGACCTTTATGGCGAAGAATAAGGGACTAAACAGCCTAAAATGTATTTTAACGATCTTCCTTTGTTTTACGTTTGTGCTCGGGGCACAGTTTCTTTAAGATAAAAAAAAATGTTAGTGCCTCTTTCATAAAAAAATAAAATATATGTTAAGCTTGTCTCACTTACGTTATAGTGGCCGGAATAGGTAAAGTAGTAAAACTCTGCCGCCTGGATAGTTACAAATAAATCTATGCTTTCCTTTCAAAAACTTCCTGAAAGATAAGATATTATACAAAAACTGAATTCTGTACCTTGGAGATATTTAAAAAAATAGTACAGGCGACTGAAAATGGAAAGCAAAACACATTTCTAACACTTTAAGAGGAGGAGGGTAAGTTAGCCGGTAAACTTACTTTTGCTCGAGGCCTAATATCCCGACCTCAGGTTGGCAACGCACCGTTACCACCTTTGGTGTCTCTAGGCGGCGTGAATTTCTTACCAACAGGAAATCCGTCTGCTTGTTTGCCTTCCTACAACATAAAAAAAATAACATTTTTAGAATGTTTCTCCGTCTGTATACCGACCGCGATTCACACCGAATCCACTGAACCAATCGTCACGAAATTTAGCATTTTACGTACTTTATTTTCCCAAAAAGGTTAATTGATCATTCTTATCCCACTTACTAAATGGGTCCTGTGGGAGTGGGTTAAATTCAAAATGTTAATTAGGCTGATAATGCAGTAACGAGCACCTACTCGATTTCACTCATAATTATTTTGTGTTTTTTCATACCTGTCCTGTAGTTTTTTCCAAGTTATAAGTTTTGTAGTTTAGATATTATCAGAATTACAATTAAAAATTATAATTAAAATCGCTAATTTCACTAAGGCCACACAAAAGGCACGTGTGACGCGTCTATATACTTACCTAACACTAAAATCTTCCACCGGGCCGGAACGCGGTCACATTTTTTTTTACGTTATAGGAAGGCAAACAAGCAGGCGGATTTCCTGATGGTAAGAAATTCACGCCATCTAGAGACACCAAAGATCTTAATGATGCGTTGCCCAACTGATGGCAGGATGTTAGGTCTCGAGCAAAAGTAATTTTACCGGCTACCTTACCCTTCGGACCGTAACACGTCATGACGTTATGGCGGCAGGAATAGGTAAGGCGGTGGTACCAATCCGGGCGAGTCGCTGCGAAACTCTACCACCTAGTCAGATGTCACGATGTTAGCGACGATAAGCCTATGCTCGCCTTTTACGAGTATGACAAGAAAGGCAGATGGTCTATTCTGCAAAGGAGCCCGGACCAACACGGGGAACATACTGAGAAAATTCGGCAAGAAACTCAGCGTTGTCTATTTTTCTCATTTTAAAATATGTGTACAATAAATAAAGTAATAATATTTATATATATTACATTATCAAACAGACATATCAACACTCAGTCTAAAGTGATAAAATAACTTGCAATCTGTAAAATGATGACGTGTTGACCGCCTCATTGGTCAAGTGGCTAGCGCACACGCCTAACTACATCGACCAGCCGCGTGGCTCGGGTTTGATTTTCGACGGGGACTGGCATTTGTGTGATGAACATAAGATGCCTGCATTTCCGGGTCTGGGTGTTTTTTAAATTTTTCTGATATCTATTTAAGCATTTCTATGTATTAAAATCGTTGACTAACACTCATAACACACGCATACAATTTGCTTACTTTGGGGTTAGATTCAATTTTTGAAACCTATCCTTGGGTATTTATTTATAGGTAGGGAGATAGATTCCTATCCGGGACACAGCATTTCTACAGCACTCTAACATCAACGGTCTTAATGATAATGACATATTTAACCTATGCTGCTACACTATTTCATTCAGGAGAGACGGACTAATATAGAGAAAAGTAGGCCTTCGTAACGAGCAAAATAATTAGTGATGTGCAAAGCAAATCTATTTGTTTTATATCATTTCACATAAAACCTTCCATAAAAATACTTAACTAAATAAATACATAACTACATAAATAAACTTAACGTGACAGTTTAATGTGACTTTTTGAGGTAATTTTAATTGTTTTTCAAATTTCCAAGGTTATTACTCAGCGTCGACACACAGTAAAACATTCCCTGATAAGGAAGCTCATAAAGTGACCATTAAGTAATATTGTAATCAAACAGTGTGTCACTAATTTAACTGGTAGGAGTCGTTAATATTTTATGTGAAGCCCTTAACTTGACAGTAATGTCAGTGTCCGTCCGTAAAACATAAGATCTTTTCAGGCCTTAGATGTCCACTTTTGGATATCGACTTCTTGCATCCACCTGGTTAGGGTTACTCTTGAATCTCGATTTCATGCAATTTGGACAGAGAACAGGGAAAGTAGATGCAGCTCTTTCAGGATGTTAAATTTCTTGCACGTAAATACATGAAAATCATTACAGCTACGTGAGTATATAAACCAATTTTAGTGTAATTTTACATAATTTTTAACCGATTCCGAAATCACGAGGAGGTTACATGTAGAAGTCCTTTTTATTTTATGTTATCGATTTCTGTGTAATTTTTGAAACGATTAAATTATTTTTTTTTATTTAAAAGAGCATAATTCCGAAGTGGTTTCTTTTGCTAATAAGTCTAAATCTGATAAAGGGTTCCAGGAAAATCGAGGAAAAGCCTTATTTTTTTATGTACGAGAGAAACTGAAGTCGGTTTTTTAAAGTTTTACTGTGCATAAATTACGTTTGAATAAAGTGCACAGTTCCTAATTCATATGGTATTGTGAGTATATTTTCACGATACCGTCAAATTTTACTCAACGACCTTAAGTATACCATTGCTTTACCTAAGACCCTGCCGTGGCTTATCTACAATTATTAACAAAATAGCAACTTATTTCAAATAACCTAAACCCAATTATACGACATCGAGTAAAAATTTCATGCAAATTCAATGAACTTGACTAATAGCAAATCTATACTTTTGCCAGTGCCAAAAATAAAAATAAAAACATTTTATATTGACTTATCTGTCAAATGTATTTGAAACAGCTCGTCATACGCCCAATATTAATAATCAATCCTAATCCAAATCTTGCTGTCCAAGATTGATATTTTGATCCATTTTTATGATATCGCTTGCCAATAACATATCTGGGGACAGGATGAATATGGCAATTAGGTATAGGATAGGCCGGCGGATAAGCAGCTATCTAGATTGCTTGAAATCCATCTTTAGAGAAATATTATTAACATTGGCCGATAGTCAATAGACTTCTGGTGCAAATGCGATTTTATCTACAACTCACAATACTTAACCCTCCATTACTGGTAGGGTAAAATTGACCCGATAACAATCTTTCTTGGACACGATTTTGAGCGTATTTGTAAAACTGACATCAAAGTTGTCGAAACCAAAAGATGATCCTTAACATGATGTAATAAAGTTAAAATTGACATGGCAGATGCAGTGTTATATGATATTGGTGTGATAATAGGCACCCCGTTGAGAGAACGCGAGTCTTTTGTACTGTTAATTTCAGTGCAACTCGCCCCTCTTCTGTTAACAATGTAATAACATCGCACCTCATTACACGGTGTATGTGTTCAGTGGGCGAAATAAGTAACGTTTTTTTGTAGCTTTGGAAGTCACACACGCAGACGAATGTTGAAAATTCATGTCATTTTATCCAAGAATATTACCAACCTGAAGGTTGGATATAAAATAAATTGTATGTAAGAATGTAACCGTCTTCCAAACCAGAAGCTATAAATAATTATAGTAATATTGTAGAAGAGTGAATTCGCTACTCAACATTGAAGATGTTAAAAAAACTAGGTGAAAATGACTGAAACGAATAACTAAACATATTTTGAGCTTTTATAGAATTTTTGTGTGTCCGTATCATGTCTTTATTTGCGATGAACGCCGATCGGCTGCTTGATTCTGCCACAGTCTTAATACTAACAGTCGGCCGACTCATGTACTTGCACAGAGCAACGCTGGGGGGAACGCGGGGAAGCGAGCGGCAGGGTCGGCGAGCGCAAACTCCATACAGTTTGCGTTCTCTATCTAGAAGGGTTTGCACTCGTTATTTGTTAAAAAATATTTTATACCTAGTGTATTTTATTATAATGTAATAATTGCTGTCTTGTAAATTTATAATGGTTTACAGGTAGTGTTCCGTTTTTATTCGTAAATAAGCCATCCAGCTTGCTGACGTTTCGTCTACAAAATTTTCATCCACAATGGATAAAACGACACCTTTTTAATTTATTATTTTGCCACTGTCGATTCGTGCACCATTAAATTTTTTTTTATACAGTCAGATACAAAGCTTTAACAAAATAAAGCGATCAATTTAGGTATATGTTTTAAACTTTTATATATAAATTGATACATCAAAATCACCAATTACTCAAGATTTAATTAAATTTTTTTTACACGTATGATGAAGTTTAGCACATAACATGAATGAATGAATGAATACACTTTATTATGCACCAAAATTTACAAAAAAATAAACACTTTTTCACTTATAATAATATTTAACTTAGGTGCACAAAGGTGACACAGAATAGTAATTAGTATAAAGTTAAAGTGGGTAAAACAAATTCATATTGATTATATCTGTGATTAAAATTAGTAAGTAGGTAATGCCAAATCAATGTAGCTGTTGTCACATATATGTTATGTTTTTTTTTTTTTGTTATTATATTGTTCATTAGCAAACAACTTTTTCATCTGACTGTACTAAACAACTTCAATAATTTGATAGTGAACGAATCGTCGGTGAAAAAAATCATAAAATAAAAGGTGTCGTTTCGTCCACTGTGGCTGAAAATTTTGTGGACGAAACTTCAGCAAGACCATCATCGGTTTCATTATTAATTTCACATTTTTTTTGTTTGCCATTTTAAAATAAAACTTTTAGATGAAATGTTTAAAATGTTTTAAATTTGACAACCCTGACCCTTGACTGACTTGCCGTGAGTAGGTATATAAAATGTCGGCATGAATTCAAGAACAAAGGAGTTGGACTACTGGTAGGTAGAATTCTTTATACTGTGGTTCTGCTATATGTTTCGAAGATATGATATACTTTTTGTCCCACTCACTATACAGTAAAAGGGTTAAAAGTCAAAATTTGTATTTGTCTGTAACTCGCAGACGCGTGATCCGATTTAAAATATATTATTTTCTTACGGTTGTCCCGTATTTTTGTCACTATTTTCCTACTCTTGTACCTAGGAATAATGAAATCTATAAACTTATAGGTATTGATATTAAGAACAGTCTCAAAGAGCTTTAAAATAAGTAGTGTCCGGGTAGAAATATACCACTTTATCTCTTACTGTCGCCATAATGACAGAGTTGAGCATGGTCGTGTTTCATTCCAGAAGTTAGAGTAGAAGGTAGACTTACACGTTAGACCTAACAACCCTACCACAAAACAGTGACGTAACAGTTAATACAACATCAATGGTTTCCTTTTACTATGAGGTCGTGTTTTTTAGCTCTCTTATTAAAATAAAAATGTAGCAGCAGTGTACTGGAAAACCCACTCCTGTCACTATGATGTCAGTAATCGTTTTTTTTTTTGTGAGAGGTTAACGAACACAAATACAGCTCTCCTGATGGTAGTCTACCTACATCATAGATTTTGTACGTGCGTTACTATCCTGTGGCCTTATTGTTAGGCCTGTTGCAAGTCTACCAGTTACCCTAACTTCCAGATCACAACAGAATCATAATAGCGGCAGGAATAAATAATTCGGTGGTCTTTTACCCGGGCAACATACTCTCACTAGTGGTTTTAGTAGTAACTTTGCTTGACATTAACAACCACTAAAGTTTGTATGGAAAAAATAGGAAAACATCTCCCGATTTTAAAACATTTTTCATTGGTGCTCCGCTTCTCTAAATCTTAGCGTGAGGCTGTATAGGCTTATGTATAGCCTTCCTCGACAAACGGGCTCGATAAAATCGGACCAGCTGTTTAGATTACAAACTCTTCAATTTTATAATAGTATAGATAATTACTTATTGAACCTATCACTTGTAAACTTATTAGTAATTACCTATTGAACCTGCGCTCTCTTCTTAGAAGCTTTCTGGCAGAGAGGCATATAATCTATTATACTCAGCGGATCCGGACCAATACGTGGAAAAGTTATTGATTTGGGGCATCAATTTGAGTTTGAACTGTTATTCTGAAAGCTAAATAATATTTCCTAGCTGGAGCTCAGAATTTATTGGCAATAAGCCAATAAAATATGTCTCATAAAAAATATGCGATAGTCAAGCTAGGTCACTCTGCGGGCGGCATCAAATGCAACTGTTATGATCTAAAATCTAGCTGGTTGATAAACAAAAACTATCTCCATTAAGGCAGGTGGAAGAATTGTATTAAAATGTTAATGTTTTATTTTGGCAAGCCTACTCCTCGGTTGTGTTACTACGATTTGGCTTAAAACATAAGATCAAGCGTTTTACTGCGTCATTTAAACTTTGAGGTTTTAAGTTGAAATCGTGATATACTTAATTAGTATTACATGATATATCTAATTTGATACTGCGCCCTTTCGACGATGTAAAAGTAGAGAGGATAAAAATTAACTTAATTATAATTTCCTCCAAAAAAGACAGCAACAAACGGATAAAAGAGATTGACAGTAATTTAAAACTATGAATACTCTGTTATTTTTCTGAAAAATCTTCAATATAGAGGAGTAATTATTTACCTTTTTAGGATACCTTTAGGTTTTTGGGACAAGGTTCTATTTGTACTGGTTGTTCAGTGTTGCCAGCAGTAAACTTGAGAAGTACCTACTTTTAAAGACGTCTCAATTCAAATTAAAATTCTATAGAATAATTTTGGGAACGACCACTTTCTGCCTGCACCATCATATCAGCTCCATTATTATACTACTATTATATACACCATGATCTTTAAAGTACCTACATAATGCATCTATATTTTACTATTCACCGGGCTTTAAATACAAAGCCGTATGTAACACATTAGTCATTCTAAAAAAAAAATTACCATTACTTTACATATATAGTTCGCAGTGCTCTAGTTTTACCTCTGTCTACTTTTTCTGGGTTAAGAGCGTGAAGACACTTTATTAATCAAACTTAATAAAATACATACAAAGTAAAAAGTACATGAATTAAATTTGGAAGCGTGACCCTTGAATATCGACGGGGGTCCAAAATGCCCGCTCATCAATTATATTTGACTATACGGAACCCTCTTCCCGGTGTCATAGCATACGTCAACAGGTGGTCGATGAAGATCAAATTTAATTTCTTCAAATTAGATAACAAACTTCGGCATTGTGTATCAATAAAGGTAATCAAATTCATTATAAAGTAGATTGGCTTGTCAAACACGGACCGTTACTACCGGCATCATCATTTTGAGGCATTCATAGTGGGATAGAGGTTTCACATTTACATAACCCTATATGAGTCTGGTTTCTTATGAAGTACGAACTTATAACCGTAAAAAAAATATTAAATATAAATTAAAATTGTATTTCCTGCATAGTATGTAAAAGTAGTTAATGTTTAATAATTTAGAAATAGATTTATATTACTTACACTATTACCTATATGTGACATATTCGTTTGCTTTGTCAACCTTGTTATTTATTTATTTTTTCATTCTACTAAAACAAAAAGATAATAAATGAATAATAACGAGACAAAGATTTAAAATGACGTATGGTATGATAGCATATTTGTTTTTACAAATCTTTCTGGTTTTTAAATGCTACTTCAAATTAATATTGTACTTATTGTGTTTAGTCAGTAAATAAATTAAAAAAAACTTGGCTGTAAGTTGTTCGAGCTAGCAACAGTTTGTTAAATACATAGTTAAAATGTGTCATCTAATTAGTAGTAGACTTGGTCATTAACAGTATTGTTACTTATAATACACCAAACAATGTTAATATACTTTATAAAAAAAAACTACAATTACTATTATTATGATTTGCTGCTTCAATTAAATTATTCGAATATCCATAAGATAATTGTCATAATTCCTGTTTAATGAAACTGTCATTAAAAAATGTTCCTCAAAAACCACTAGTCGTATCATGATATTGAGATCTATATTATTTCTTTAAAAGAATCACCTAAATCAGTTTTGTTATTGCCCGAGTCATCACGTAACAAACATACGAAAAAAACACGATCGAATTGAAGTAGGAGAAGTTTTTGGAGTAGATTAATAATACTCTAAATTACATAAAGAGATATCTTCTGTACTTATCTGTATAATAATTAATAGCCTAAAATAAAACGTGTTTAATACTAGGTTATTTTCACATTAATACCTATAACTTTTTTTTAATTATACAAAGAAAAAAATGTCATGACATTATTCGCATTTCTATGTGATTTATGTGCGTTCGGCGGACCTAAAAGCCAAATGGTTCGACCAAATACGTCGTGATTAGCCGCTCACAGCTTGATAACATTCCGACCAACAAATTGAGATGTCGGTAATTATTTACCCCGCGATCATTAGCCGGGTTAAGAGGATAACGTTATAGTATAAATATCGTAACCTTACTTTCAAACTGTTTATCATCTGTGGCATACTTTAATTACAGACCATTCAAAACACTGTTTCTTTTTTTATTTATCTGATATCTGGTGTTGGTATTACGGAGTATTAACAAACTCTTTGGTGTAGTTCTCGTTTGATCGTTGATCCATGAACCGCATCCCTATCTTTTTGACTATATTTTACCACGATATATCGGTATTCCTGAAGGCCATCATCTCATAGGTCATGTACCATTCTCTTGATATACTTGAATCTAAAAATTAAAATCTACCAATTTAGTACATTCTTCGTGATTATAAATCATCGAAAACCTGAATTCTAGGCTAATATAGATAATTATTCATTGGATTACTATTTTTTTTATTCTATCAATTGCTAATTATATAATTTATGAACCATATTTGCCCAATTTCGGCTAAATGGCTCTAATCTAGGCAAATATTCACCACTTTAACGCACAAGTGCCAAAGTTTGAGTGGTAAATACATATAAAATTTGAATAGGTATGTATTTACCACTCAAAAGATTGCACGAATTATTAGATTTGAAAGTTCTATTCTATTTATAGACACATCCAAATAGTGTTTTTTGAACTTTTTTGAATAGAATACAAAATCAGCAAATAGATTTTTGTATTGGAATGTATTTTGTTATGGAAGTATAAAAATCATTAAACATTCCAGAAAAAGTCTGGTGTAGGGACTTGACGGACATCAATTTAGATAGCTAGATTATTTAATGCTTTACCGGGATTTGTATCACTGTATATTATCTTTTTATGCTAGGTACCCTAACGCCAAGGCCAAATATAGAAGACTTTGCTAAAAACTAATTTTCGAAACGGATTTATCATTTCAACTTTAAGTTGGTAAAGCAAAAATGACACCTTTCATGTCAATAGGAGGTTTCTTAAAGTTATGTAATCCCCTTACTTGTTTGCCTTTTTAAAATCTAAAAGAAATATTCATCATCCAACAGATAACACCCAAATAAAGAAGATACCTAAATTAGATTAGTCCCTTCAATTATGTAATCCACCTACTTTTTTACCTTTTTAAACTAAAATAAAAAATCATCACCCAACAAGTAATATCCAAATAAAGAAGGTACCTAATTTAGATTTTCCCTTCAAATATGTAATCCACCTACTTGTTTGCCTTTTTAAAATAAAAATAAAATCATCACCCAACAGGTAATATCCAAATCAAGAAAATACCTAATTTAGATTAGTCTCTTCGATTATGTCATCCACCTACTTGTTTGCTCTTTTAAACTAAAAAAAAATCGTCACCCAACAGGTAATATCCAAATAAAGAATATACCTAATTTAGATTAGTCCCTTCAATTATGTAATCCACCTACTTGTTTGCTCTTTTAAACTAAAAAAAAAATCATCACCCAACAGGTAATATCCAAATCAAGAAAATACCTAATTTAGATTAGTCTCTTCAATTATGTCATCCACCTATTTGTTTGCTCTTTTAAACTAAAAAAAAATCATCACTTAACAGGTAATATCCAAGTAAAGAATATACCTAATTTAGATAAGTCCCTTCAATTATGTAATCCACCTACTTGTTTGCTCTTTTAAAATAAAAATAAAATCATCACCCAACAGGTAATATCCAAAACAAAAAAATACCTAATTTAGATTAGTCCCTTCTAACGAACAGAATAAGCAGTACCATAAAAATTCAAAGAATAAACAACTCAAACGTCAAAACATTCACCTTGTTAAGGATACCCTAAATAACCCGTTGGGCGACTCGTGGCATCTTTTGTTCTTGCTGCTCTTACACCTCGAAAAGGTAAACAATTGTAAAATATAATTTATTGCACTGCTCCATACCACTAGCCAGAAATTTATGACTCAGGACTCTATGATTTCTGTTTTCTCTAGCTTTAAACTAGCTCTTACCCGCGGCGTCGTTTATTTAAAAATATGAGTTCTTTCGTGGAAAATTGTATAAGGTATGTTGTGGCAAATGACACCGATCAACACTGTTCTCTTGATGGTAGGTTACAACCGTGGCTAATAGTCACCGTAGATGTTATAGGTGCGTCCTTTGGGGTATTAGGCTTAAAGTATAAGTCTAAAGGATAGGTACTCCGCAAACCAGAATATATAGTTAAAATATATATGTATATATCTCTTTGGATAAGCATAAATTTAATCTAACCCCAAAGTTAACAAATTATATGGTTGTGTTATGGGTGTTAATCAACGATTCTAATACATAGAAATACTTAAATGGATACCAGAATAAATTTAATAAACACCTAGACCCGGAAATGCAGACATCTAAATGTTCATCACACAAATGCCTGCCCCCGTCGGGAATCAAACCCGAGCCTCGCAGGTGGTAGATACAGATAGGCGTGTACGCTAGCCACTCGACCAACGAGGCGGTTTATCGATTCAAATAAAGACTGATTTTTTTATTCTTTTGCTAATTTTTTTCTATCCTATAATATTGGCATAGAAATCTATTTTTTATATCAAGAAGGCAAAAAACATTTAATTATTTTGTAAGAAATAGATGTCGCTTGTTAAGGTAACAAAGATGCTCATAACTCTTTTGCACATATGACACTGTTCTCTTAGTTTCGTAAATTTATAACCAAAACACGACAACAGCGGACACTGACATCGGGAAGCTTGAAAAGGTAAGATGATATCAATTTAAAGATATCAATTTATAGATTAAGACTATGAATTGTGAATTTATATAATATGACGGGTATGCATAATGAATATAAAATTATCAATTTAATGTTTGGCTGTAATAATGACTTTATTTATTTTTAGATCAAATGATGCAATTATTATTTTAAACTTTTTTTGACATTTTATTTTAAATTAATACTATGAATTGTGAGTGTACATTAATTAATTTAGAACATAGGTAACATTTAATATCATTTCAAGAAGTGTAAATTTGTATAATTGTATTAAATCAATTTATTATTAATATTGACTGTAAATTGGTTTATTTTTTTTTGTATTAATTTTACAATTGTACGCCTTTTAGGCAGAATATAGAGTTCAAATTAAATTTGTTAACAACTTGCTATGTACCTATATTCAAACAATAAATGAATTATGAATTAAATGAACCCTTTGTCTCTACCACCTAGTCGGATTTACTGTTGCAATGAAACCAAGCCCATTTACACCATAATTCCACCAACAACGGGGCGTGAAGATAATTACTTACTTTTTAATATTGTAAATTTTAAAAGCAGTAGGTACTTATAGACTGGAATTTGAATTCATTTACACTGAACTTAGTTTTACTAAACTTGGTTTTCAATGTGATCGGTGAAACTAGGCCTTAGTTACAAATAAATTACACCAATCCGATAAAGTAATTCATAATTAACTATTAAGTAAATATTAATAATTCACCAGTATTGTATTCAAGAGTACCTTAAATGACATACTCGATTCCAATTTCCAAAATATTACATGAATCGAAGTTCATGAGTAACGCTACAACTACTTATAAAACCAGAAAGATCTCAACATAAATAAGGCTTACGCTATTTAAATTATAATGTTAAGAAATCCAAATTAACAGCGACACCTAATCGTGGACATAAAACAAAGAAGTATTTTTTCAATCCCAAAAAAATCTCTAAAACAATTTAAATCTCTATTTCCATGTGTTAAGGAGCAGAAATAAATCTTTTTATAACCTTAACACGCCCAAAGTTTACAACAGTCGTATTTTACAAAGATCTTTAGTTTTATGCTCCTGAATGGTCAAATTCGTACAAAAGAAGTTTTACAATACGTGCTTAATTTGTTTTGGTTAAGCGGAATTGTTGTATTATAGCCCTTATTGTCCCATCTTTATTTATATCCTAACAACGGGGGATAAAATTGGAAATTTGTTTTGAAACAAGTGATCACTTGACAGAAATATTGACTGGTATACATACAGCTCTGTGGGTATCCAGTTTCTATACTTACAAGCTAGTTTTCTTATCCTTCGTTCTTTTGATATCTCTAGAAATTGTTCTAATAATACGTGAAGAGATAGAAATGTGCAAGCGCAACGTGCAACGTTTTAGAACAGTTACTGAAATTGTCAAGCGAGTTCTTAGTTCTTAGGGTCACTTGCACGTTTCTGGGTTAAGTATTTAACACCGATTTATAGAGTTTGGGCGCTATCGAGAGAAAAGATGGTCGAAGTTTTTTCATAATTATTGAAATTCGTGTTGATATTGAGTGAAATAAGTCAATTTTGGTGGCATTTTGTACAATTTTGTTCAGTGAAAGTGCACAAATGAAATAATCATGAAGAAATTGGCGTCTCATGTATTTCCTCGTTGCCGCCAAATCTCCTTACATGAACTTGTGTAATGAGGCCGCCGCTTCACTTAAGAGCCTTACATGACTTACTGACAACTTATGACTGATGACTAATAATTATAATTGATTAAAATTGATATAAAATTTGATGCAAATTTCTACTTGACGAATGGCAAAATACTAACATGTAGGCCAAAACTTAAAGAAAGAAAGAAATAACACTGATTTTGCGTCTAATTAGGGTTAAATCTCCTTGTATTTGACAGTTCAACTCAGTGTCAAATGTAATCCTGGAACGTGCAAGTGACCCTTAGTTATGTATTAAGGGAAACGAAAATCACATTTTTAAAATATTTATTTGTCTTGGCCTGTCATTTGTTAGTAAATGTTTGACCTGTATTGTAATGTACTGTAGTTTACCCCAACCGGTAGGACTACAGTCTTATATGTAAAAATTTGTCCTCATTGCCCTTGATCATCATCATTCATCATTTTGCTAATTCTTTTTTGTTATTTTAGTAATCTGTAAATTGTAATCAGGAGATGGATCATATAATTAAAAAATCATGTAAAATTTAGACAATGTCTGTCGACTCAGCAAGCTTAGAATATAAGAGTCCGGACACGACCTAGCGATAATTTGAGGTTACAAAATATACCTATTTATATCGACAAATCACCCTTAATCCTTCACCCTATGTTTTCAGTTACCTCCCCACCAATTTTCAGCATTATCGGTTCAGCCGTTCTTGAGTTATAAATAGTGTAACTAACAGCACTTTTTTATATATGTATATAAAAAATTTATATAGATAGTCAAAGAGTATATAAATACTGCGTACCTAATAAGAGGCGGGACTTCCATAGATACATAGCAAACCCGAATTTTGTATAAAGTTTACTTAAAGTGACACATGAAAAAGTATAACCCGTATAATTTAAAAGTAAGTCTAACTTTGGACATGAAATAGTTACCAAAAAGCCTGCCGTCGGCTACTAAATATGGCTGCCATTTTGACAGTATAAGGCTGTCCAGAAAAAGTAAAGTACCGATATCGATACATGATCTATTAGTGACGATTGATAGTTAAGTTTAGGCAAATAGATAAGAATTACTATTTACCTACCGAAAAAAATCGCAACTATCACCTTACTTACTTTGTGCTACTCAATTGGCTTATACCTAAAAAGGGAAATGTAATTAAACGAAAGAAAGAATATTTGTTTACTTTTCGCGAGTACGTTTTTTTTTACATTGTGGCGTGCAAATATGTTTATTCTTTATATAAGTTAAGTCTTTATATTTATTACAAGATTGATTATCATTACAAAAAAAATTTGATCAAATTACATTCAAACCACTTTCTTTACTTTTAAGTGAGCACTTGAAAGAATTCTTATTAAGCTACACTATGATTGATAATAAGCTACACTATGATTGATAATTTCAGTGGCAATGGTATACATTCGTATCTTGTCCAAATATTCTTTTTTGGGAACGTAAAATTTTTATCGACAATTGTAATAGTACATCACTATAAAAATTGGACACTAAATATGGATTCTTGGCAAACATATGTCATGACGTCACTTTAAATCGACGCCAAAATGAGCATAGACAAAAATGTCGTTATCTCTTTCGGCGTACATAATAACAATATTTGTTAGAAAAGACAAAGAGATGTTGTTGAGTTATATGTCGATTCCAACAGTATTTCGACGGTCCCTACGTATAAAGCGACATATCTAAATCGATGATTTACAGGAGAGCGATTTAAAGATTCAATTAAAGTTTTAAGAAAACTGTTACACTTTTCACTACTATGACTTTAAAATTTAAGTATGTAATAATTACATCTTTTATTGACAGTATTGAAATAATACTACATAATATATATTTTCATATAAAACTTGATAGATAACCGTTTCTACGTTAATTTTTAAAAAGACATCACCAGAGTTAAGTCTGATATGACTATTTGTACGTGGAAAACTAAATATGCTTAATTTTTAAGAAATGGTCAAAATAAAATTTATTTCAATTTTCAATCAAACTAACTCCACTAATGTCTGATAAATATTAATATGTTTTTTATTATATTTCTAATACCCTTATTACACTTGACGTCTATAAAGATAACTCTGAGATGAGAAGAATGGCGCCAATTTTCACACGTGGTATTTCGCGTTAAGTACGACTTGTCCGTGTGTACTACACGTTCCGTGAAATGTGGCGGACTTGTTACCATATACGCTTAAGGTATCTCGTAAAATAATTGAGTAATTGAAAAAATATTAAATTAGTACACGCATATTGATAAATATAAGCATATAATGCAATAAAAAAAATTGCCATTTTCGACATGTCTTTTTATACGTAGGGGTCGTCGATTTATACAACTAAATTAGCTATAGAACATTGTTGCACTTCTTTATAATATATGTATTCCTATTTCTATGGTCTAAAGGCATCCAGATATAAAGCAACTAGTGTCATATGATTAAGGCGAATAAAAAACATAACAAACTTTTTTTATATTTTTGTTGTTAATTAATTTGGCCCTTTGTGGGGCCGATAAAAGCCGTTAGGCCATGCAACCATGTCTTCCATATTTATTTTTATATGAAAGTTGCTCCAAACTGTAGATAGATATCAAACAAATTCCTTTAAAAATTAAAGTATTCCAAAAGTCAACTTTCTTCTTCTGAGAAAACGAAGCAAATGTTCCTGTACCATTCAGCCAATAATGTCCCTAGTATTGAGATTTGTTCTAAAAGCTAAACAATGATAAACAAGCATTAGGCGATCTATTCAGAGCCACTGTGCGGACAATGTGGCCGCAGCAGATATCTCCTTGAAATAATGACACGTTTTTTGCCTGTCTTATACAGACTGTTATTAAAAAATATTTTTGTTCTACTAATAAAATAAATAAAAAAAATATCTTACAATCAATTAATAGAAATATATATTTGTTTGTAATTACAATACAAAATTATTACAGCTCATGTTTCCTGAAAAAATCCTACTAATATTATAAATGCGAAAATTTTGTATGTTTGTTTATTTATTTGTCACTCTTTCACGTAAAAGCTGCTGAATTTATGTTCATGAAATTTGGCACACACACTTGGTTTAACAGATAGAATAGTTTTATTTTCCTGTGGGACCATTAACCATGCGGGCAAAAGGTTCTTAAAATGTAGGTGTACATATAATTGTTGTAATATAGATTGTAGATTGCAATAGATTGTGAAAATTTTTCATACAAATGTCATCTCAAAGCGATTTATATCAGATGATCATTTCTTGAAATAAAATGGCGTCTAGTAACAAAAATGCTCACAGACTTCATAATTCATTAAAAGCAACATCTGCTAAACTACAAAATTAGAAATAGTGTGTTACATTATGCCTAGGAGTTGGAATACTAGGAAAAGGAAGTAAAAAAAGTGATGTCGTTTCATAAAATTTAAATTAAAGTTTTGTTGTTTAAATTTTTTACTCTCTTTTATTATTTCAATGCGTACATATCTTTTCACATATTTGGAGTTGATTAGGTAATAGTAAAAAAAATTCTTTCTATTCAAAACTTATAACATATTTAAGATATAATGTGAATGAAAGGAAGCCGAGGAGTTAGAAACCTAGATTACAATTTCTTGACCTAAGGTAATTTATCCAATGATGGTATCAAGAGCTTCAAAACCCAACGCGTCTGTATGAAAAAAGTAGTGTGAAGGAAGCTAGGTAGGTTTGCAAAGATACTCTATTTTCTGAGTCTACTTTGCAAGGGACTTGACGTTATAAAGTGAACTTATGTATGTGCTATGTAAAAAAAAATACTTATTTAATTTTTACAATGTTACACCCTGTATAATGTTGACTAACACAATTCGTGTAACGGAACGCAGGCCGAGCGATGTTTAGAAACCGCGCAGTAGCTTCCTCTGCGTGATGGATCACACTCCTGCCTTAAAACTACTTAAACACAATTCTTTTACGAAACACGAAAAAAAACAAAAAGCTTGTAAGGCCAAATGAACGCAGCGCCGTGCCTTCACAATACGTTTTAATACAAGAAACTTTTCTAATAAAAGCCGTTGTTACACTTGTCCTGTGCTTTGTAATTTATGGGCTTGTACGCAACAGATACAAAAGAGTTTACATGACAAATACTTTTTTCCGTATTACCAATTCAAAAAATGTCAGACATTAAGGTCAGTTTTTATGACGCATCAATGTTTCTGCAATGTTATATCCATCCAAAACATAACAGCAACGACCTTCGTTCATCTTCCGGATCTAAATTATTATCAAACATTAGAATTTTTCGACGATTTCTACAAGCTCGTAAATGGCGAGCTTAGGCTTACCGTCACTAATACCGTGACATCCTACTAGGTGGTAGAGTTTTGCACCGCAGCGACCAGATTGGTACCACCGCCTTACATATTCCTGCCGCAATAACGTACAATGCTTGCCGTTAACTTGTTCCGGTTCGGAAAACCGCTAGCCGGTAAACTTATTTTTGTTCGAGGCCTCAGGTTGGCTACGCACCATTACCAGCTTTGGTGTCCTAGGCGGCGTGAATTTCACCATCAGGAAATCCGTCTGCTTTTTGGCCTTCCATTATAATAAAAAAAGTCACCACTTGCATATTCCTGTCGTCATTAGCTTAACGGGGTTTCCAATATATTGTCGACACTGAAAAACGCATCCAATAATATTATTATATTAATACTTGTCATACTTTAAACCCCTGATGGAAAAATAGGGAAATTTTAAGCTAGACGTGTCTGTGGCAACATAGCTTCTAAACGAATGGACCTATTTGATCTAGATTTTTTTTGGTCTGAAAGCTGACGTGATTGAGATGATTCGTAGCTGCATTATGGTTAAACTAGCTGCGCCCCACGGTTTCACCCGCGTAAGTCCCAATCCCGCGGGAACTCCGGGATAAAAAGTAGCCTATATGTTATTCTGGGTCTTTAGCTACCTACATACCAAATTTCATCGTAATCGGCTTTGTAGTTTTTGAGTGAAAGAGTAACAAACATCCATACATCCATACATACAAACTTTCGCATTTATAATATTAATAGGATGTGTGAGGGATTTTTGCAAAATTTTAATTTCAATAAATTATTATTATTAGGTGAGAGAGGAGATCGATTCGTAACAATTTAACATTGATTCTTAGCAATGTTTGATCAAAACCTGTATATGCCAAAGCATATTTGATATTTTTTATGAATGTGAAGAAACACTTGTACTGCTTTACGTATCACTTAATATTTATTATTTTATAAATAGCCTACCGGTTTCGTTTGTAACAGCATCATAAGGGCTAAAACTTAAATGACTTATTTTATTGAATCAGGCGTTACTTTGCGGAAATCCATTGTAACAGATGTAAAATAAGCCTTTAATTTGCTAATTCAAGTTCCCTACTAATAAAACATGTGATAATTTAATTTCCATTTGTATTTACCTACTCTGATGGAACTACGCCCGCGGTTTTATCTGCGTTGAATTTATCCGTTCATTCCCTTGTTGTTGACTTCATTATTCGAAAATTCACTTTGGCATATTCATATTTCTAAATGAAGAAACACTTGTACTGTTTTACGTATTACGTATAATTTATTATTTTATAGGGAAGCACTAGCTTAAGTTTTAGCCTTGATGATGCTGTTACAAGGGAAACTATCATCAGGGCTAAAACTTAAACTAAGTCATTTAACAGATGTAAAATAAGCCTTTAATTTGCTAATTCCGCGTAAGCAGTGTAACTGTTGTGGCAAATAATCCTCCAAACGACACAGAGTGTGACAAGCCCAACTGAGGGTCCCACCACCCACCTCCGCGACCAGAACACGAATATAGGAAGAGCTCGGGAAACAATCCAGATTATCACGTTCTTCAACGATCACGTTCACGTTCACGTGCAGCAATCGAGTCGCACAAAATTCCACAATCGATTCGTGAAGCGAATTCGAATAATTGATATCGGGGCGTTTGGTCTATATAAGGCGCAACCGAAGCGGCGGCAAGTCGTTCCCTAATCATAGAAGACCCCGCCACGTGTTATCGGATCCTCCGG
>NJDD01000319.1:311370-324315 GCA_002245505.1 Calephelis nemesis
CCCGTGAGTTTGCCTCGATTGCCACGGTGAGGTCGTCCGCGTACGCCGTGAGTGTGACTCCCTCAGGCATAGGCAGCAGGAGCGCGTCGTCGGACAAAACGTTCCATAGCGCAGGCCCCACCACCGACCCCTGAGTGCACCCCATCGTTGAGACCTTCCACTCCGCGTGACCCCCCACAACCATGCCTACCTGCCTCCGTAGTAGCCCGCCAACATCCTGTAGATATTAGGCGGACAGCCCCGCTGTTTGCACTTCAGCAGGATCATGGGCCACCACACGTTGTCGAAGGCCCCAGCAATGTCCAGAAAAACAAGCTGTACGTATTGGTACCGGGTCTCACTACGACAACGTGAACGTGGACAAATGAAATAATCATGAAAAAATTAGTGTATCGTGAATTTCCTCGCTGCCGCCAAATCTCCCAAAGTGAGCTTTTGTAAAGTGACCGCCACTTTACTCAAGAGCCTGACGTGACTTTGTAAATAGTGACTAATGACTGTATAAGAATAATTAACGGAATACATGTGACTAATGATGAAATAATTAATACGGAAGACGTGGCAGCATGGCCTAAAGGTCTTAGCAGGCCCCAGAAAGGGGCAAATTAACTTAAAAAAAAAGAACCTGGTTGGCGGGAACGGTCGGAGGGGGAAGGCGCGCTTTTCGATGGTTCCCTCCAATCTTTAATCTAAAAATGTGTAATATAATGTAAAAATGTATAATTTGTAAATTAACTAAATTGTAAATATTACTTAGTTGTATGTAAATGTGATTTATTAAATAAACTATACTAGTGAAAGACTATTGTAGTGTTTTATCACGACAGAATAGGCAGAGGCCTGAACAAGAAAGAAAATTAAAGACGAAACTAGAAAAAGACATGAAATATTAAGATATGGGTTTATTACATAATATAAGACTAGTATAAAATATAGAGGTGAAAAAAAGAATGATAAAAATACTTTTTGCACTGTCGTAGAAGTTTTGGCGCCAACATAAAAGAAGATGATTTTTGTGTTCAGAATTTTAGTTTTGTAATTTGTGTGAAAATAATCGTAATATAAGTCGGATGTGACGTACTATAAAACAAATTAACGGAGAAACATAATATGTAAACTTCAAGAAATTAAAACTAAAGACGTATTGAAGAACTCAAATGACCATTATCTCAGTGAAGGAAATGACTTTTAAAAAAGGGAAAACAATATGTTAAGAAACTGAAGAAATGAATTTAAAATTTTTATATGAAAAATAATTTATTATTACGGAAGACATGGCAGCATGGCCATTAGGTTAATGGTCTTAGCCGGCCTCAGAAAGGGGCAAATTAACTTAAAAAAAAAGAACCTTTCTCTCGTTCCCGCCAAAAGCTATCCTTAAACTTCCGTGTAACAATACGCATTATTGTACAGATTCATAAGCCACATCTATAAACATGTTATCGCTAATGAATATTAAATATCGATATTACGTTACAAAGATCGATAAAAATCACCGCAGCGAGTGAGTAATGCACCGATAATCACCGGAGATCCCACTAAAGAGCTAAACAACGCTAACACATAATAATTTTGATGTATGGTTGGAGATAAATCTATTAAAAGTTGACATCTTCATCGGCCGGCGCGGGCGCACAGGCGTATTATTATTATTTTAATGTTATTATTCAAATTATTATAATCTCAGCGTTCATATTTATAGCATTCGTATAATCCTTTTTGATACGCCGCTTAAGGATTTTTAGGAAGGACGCACATTAACGCAAGAATATCATTTTGAATTATCATCGAGTGATTTTGATGTAATTGGTGGTTCCACATTACTATTTTCTATGCTGTTTATTAAATAACACCTAATATTAAAATCTCCTGGTGACAATTAATATAGAGCACCATGAGATGTGTTACAACTTTAGCTCAATTAAACTGCATAAAACCGAACCCGGTTATTTCATTACCAGGTCGAGATTTGATATTTTTTTCTGAAAGATTCCGAAATGATCCCACACGTCCTTGTTGACTATATCATTATAATGATGTCTTAAAATTAACATTAGACCACCTTGCAATTACCTCTCTTCCCAAAAAACCATAAAAATCAATTTATGTAGTATAATGGCCGAGTAATTGCGTAACAAAGATACAAAAAATGCATTCAAATTGATAATCTCTTTTTGTAGTCTGCAATACATCAATAAAATCACCATTTATGTTCATTTCCAATGAGCCTGCTGATTGAATGATAGAAATGTAGGTAAGTATAAAATTGGTAAAGGCATTAGGTCATCCTTCGTGCAAATTTAGTAAAAAGTAAATAAAGTTACAATAGACCTATCAGTTGAAATATAGTAAAATGTTTATTGGTGCTAGATTACTCGAACTCGAACTTTTTAAAGTTTTGGTATACTTGTTTACGAGTCTGGGAAAAAGAGTTATAGCAATTGTAATTACGAGTATAAAATAAAATATAGTTAGGTTTTTTATAAGATAAGGCACCGAACAATCAGATGGTTATTCTAATATTAAGAAATAATCGTGGATACTATAAATGTTACAAGTACATAATGTAGATTGTAGGTGATGTCTAAAACTGCAGGTGGTGGATGACTAGCGCTGTAAACAGAAGTTCTAGGAGTGCGACAGTTTGGAGTTTGTTATGACGAAAATCTTTTCTGTTCGTCGACTGGTTCGCGCATTATACCTACTGTATCAATTTTGGTCTTGTGTTTTTCATTTTTAGGACAGAAGTTTAAATAAAAATCTTAGTTTCATTAAAATAAGTCAAATGTAAGCATAGGCATATTTAAGCCAGAACCGCATGTTACGAATAAAAGGAATAGCAAAATGTTTTCATTACTTAGTGTACGACTTTCCTACAAAGGCGTAAATGCTTTATAAAATACGTGCAGGGATATATCGGAGACAATTTATTTAGAGATACCTTCTCCTTTCCTCAACACAAACACGATTTAATAATTTTAAACCATACATCCCTCATCATAAAATACTTTTCTGATTGCCTACGACATAAGCTAGCACGGGTGCGTTTATGTAAATTTATATTTAGTATGATAGAGTGTGTTTTTTATTAGCTGACTTATAACGCTTAGATATGCGAAATGAAATGTAAGGTTCGCTGATTGCAATAATAATAAAGTACATCGTAGAGGCAGCTAATATGGATGTCACGATCTGCTGTTTATTTTAGAATATAAATGAACATTTTATACATTATGATTGTTGTGTTGTCAGTCTCAAAAATGGCAATTAGGATACGTCAAATAGATTTGGGTCCATTGTACAAAAACTGACTTTGTAGTCTGGCAGTGTTAATAAACCAGACTCATCGAGTTAAAATCGTTACTATTTGTTGGAATAATTAAGCGCAGTAAAACTGCAACCAGCTCCAACTATTTTTTTTACACCACAATTTGATAATTCTTTTTTCGAAAGATAGCGAATGGTTCTGAAATGGTCCTACATAAATTTTATTATCATACTAGTAGTTTTTGAGTTACGCTAAATAATGCACTTTTTTAAGTTTTATTTATTTTTTATTTCCATATTAGTAGCCTCTGTGGTCCAGGGGTCCAGGTGTTGGACTTGCATGAGGTCCCGGTTTCGAATCCCTGGTCGGCCAACAAAAAGAAAATTGTATTTTTCCAACTGGTAAAAAAAAATGTTGGTCGGCATTGGAAATGTGCCCGGTTGGCGATAGGCTTGCCACCTATCACATTGTGGGACTTAGTGTCTTCGGCTAGTCGTGCACCCACGACTGTTTGTGTCTCTGCCTACCACTTCGGGATATGGGCGTGAAGATACTTTTTTTTTAATTTTATGAATTAAGCATAACTCGAAAACCACTCGTCGTATCATAATAAAATTAATATGGTACCACCTTGGAATCATGACCTACATTTCTGAAAAAGAACCACCAGAATCGGTTGGCTATTAACGGATATACTGTGTCAATAAAAATAAATAGAAATCGGACCATTCCGTAGAAAGCTTCGCGAGGTTTAACATAAAAATGTACACGTCAAATTGAAAACCTCCGTTTTTTCGGTAGATATAAAAATAAGTATGTGAGATGGTGAAAAGGGTTGGTTTGTACTTAAGGGCGTGTCGGCGGTGCGATTGATCCGCTCAACCCTGCGGAAAACTCAGCTCCGGTTGCCGACTTCCTGCTTGTTTCTTACTGCCTTTCAAGATTCATCTTTTCAGATACACTTCTTTATTATACTTGCACTCAGCAAGTGTTTTGTGTGATGGAAAACATTTGCTGGATTCAAAGAATGAGGATCTAGGTAATATGTAAGACTCCTAGGTTGTTACTGCCTCATTGGTCAAGGTATTGGCGTATACGACCAACCCCGAGGCTCGGGTTCGATTACAGGTGGACATTAGTGTGATTATCATCAATCTTTGTATTTTCATTTCTGAGTGTTTATAAAAATATGTCTATATATAATTAAGTATTAATTTATAAAATGTCTATTTATTAATAGGGTTGCCTAATACCTATAAAAATATATAATTTGCTTACTTTGGGATTAGATCAATTTGTATAATTTGTCCAAGGATATTTGTTTTTATTGTCATTTATATTATATGTATTATTACCTAGTTTATACATTTAATACCAATACATGTAATAATCTAATTTGTTAAAAATATTTTTTAAAATAAAAGTAGGTTATTAAAAATATACATGTTTGTTAGAATTTTTTTTGTACAGTTGAAAAATTGAGGATGTATAAAATAAATCCAAATAAGCAAAATTCTACTGCGCAAAAATACTTACCAATTTTGCAATTTAAACAAAAGATTATAAAACCGCATTTCGGTTTTCGTAATCTTTAATATCATTTTATCTGTAAATTATACTTATATGACATTTACGATAAGTGTATAATTATGTAGCTATTAAATACTAAAGTAAAAAAATTATAACCCTCAACAAAACCTACTTATTTATAACTAGATTCCGCCCGCGACTCCGTCCGCGTGGATGTCGAGCTTCACGTGATAAAACTAAAAAATTAAAGTTTTTTTTTCAACTTATTTTTTCACGATAAAATATTCCATTTTATGCCCAGGATAATAAGGTTTTTTTTTTAATCACAAATTTGTGTTTGGTATCGATCCAGTAACACAGGTGCTATTTATTTTTTCAATATTTTCAATCGACCCTTCTACAGATTTATTATAAATATGTATAGATGTAGCTAAAAGCCAACTCCAATTCTTTGGCTTTCAAACAAAAAATCCACATCAAAATCGGTCCATCCGTTCAAAAGTTGTGATGCCACAGAAAGACACACACTTCAGACCACATTTTAATTTTCCGTTGCGCGTTAATAAAGACAATTTCCAGTGAAGAAAAAACTTTCTTCAGCAAACGAAAACTCGAATAAAATTATAATAAATCACCCTCAGTAACAGAGTTTTTTAACAATCCGCGTACTAAGTGGCAGGAATGAAATTCAATCTGTATTTGTACAAGTGTAAGATGTTATCGGAGTGTTGCATTTGTCGTCGGCTAACATTACAGCGTCCTTAGATCTGTTGTTTCAGAGATGTTTTGTAAATGTATCTCTACATATCGCATTTGATCTTTTTATAGAATATAATTTTGATGTTTTTGGGGATAGCTGGATGTTTTTTACTGTGTTTTGTATGTACTGACTAGTTTTACATTCTTATTTTTGTATTACTTCGTTCTCAGTCGTTTTTCTTTAGGTGGAGGCAATTGTAAAATTTTGATCAATTATTGTTTAATTATAAACTATTACTCACAAATTTTAACGAAAGAATTTCACCTCAAACAGTATTTGAAACTAGACTGTTTCGGTCATTTGAGCTACAAAAATTTAAATGATGTGGTGAAGTTTTTGATTCCTTTCTTATCGATAACGGCCATGATTGCCACCTCTTTTTACAACGAATAAAGTTTTTTTTTATTTCGATAAAACAAAAATAAGTACACAACATAAAACAGAGTATTTATTTATTGAGTTGTTTTCACCCTTAACACTTGGCTTTGGTGAAACTTCATAATGTGTTTTATATTTGAAAAACACTTGCACTATTTAACTTATTAAGTGAAACTGGGCAACTGTTTTTCATATATTAAAAAAAATTAAGTATTTTTCTTGTGAAAACCTATTTTTCGTTACTAATTTTTGTTCTTAACGTTCAATGGGTAATAACGTATGTCCTTGAACCGACTCGTACGTCTACACGTCTACATCAAAAGTGACGAGCCAGTAACAAATAACATTCAAAAACTGGAAAGTGACAAAAAGATACATAAATAGAGTATTTAAGCGAACATTATTTTTTTATTTATTTACTTTACTGTCGTCGTAGGGACAAGATTATATTTTCAAATACGAGTGGCAACCCTAATTACGTCGATAGTTGCCTATATGATATAGGGCGACTGTAATGTGTATCTGATACCTCCTTTTAAATGAGTTCATCGATGAAGATGAAATTCCTGTTTTGTAAGGACCTTAGCCTTAAGATAAGTGACATCAGGACAGCACATAGGTATACCTACTATAATTTACAAAGATTTTGAATAATATGGCAGTAGAGCTAAGCCGCGAGTGGAAGCTAGTTCTTTTTCTGCTTTTATAAATATATGGCTTTCGATCGTTTTTCGCGACTTATTTAGCCAATGTCAGGTAAGGAAGCTAGTTAAGGCTGGAAGCTAGTAAAGAAATTTTTGTTATCTAACCTATTAGAAAAGAAAAAAAAGAAATATTTTTAAACACAGCTTTGTTACGATTTACATACCTAGACATAAATAAATTTATATATTCTTTTTCAATATAATCAGGAATGAGAAAACTTCCTCGACAGCAGGCGCGGCGGCGTTTCCCTTTCGTAAAAACCTTTATTTATGTCTGTCCGCGGATCGAGTTGCCATATCCCACCTTTTCCCCCACACTCGCCGGACACCTGATACCTCCACTATTATATCCATTATTTGGGCAACACTAATTGTAAGCCTTTCGGAACCATTTTGTTAGCGCGGTGTTTGTGTCGGTAATGAAGGTTGGAAGGATGCTTTGGAATGCTTTGGAATATAGCTTTTTATTCTATTAATGCTTTGTAAAGAGTAGGTAAATATTTTAACATTACTTGTAAATAATGTTTTTGTTACATGATGTCTAAAATAAATTAATAACTAAGTAGCTACTTGTTCTTTTCTTTTTTTATGAAGTGGAAGGGCAGGGTATACTTAACCTTGCTAACTTCTTCTTTTCTTCTTTCTTTACGTTTAGAAATTTCGAAACAAAATAGCGCCCCAAACAAAAGCACTCAAATTCGGTACAGACAAATTCCGAATGTTATAGCTCCATGGATTTGTATAGATTTGCTGCGTTCAAAATATTTTCGAAACGGAATTCCGTAGATATCATTATTACGAATGTGTGTGGCGGGCCTTAATCTCCCTACACAAAAATTGAGTATTTCCCCTGGGATTCCAACATCAGATCCGGACTCGGTGGCAACCGAATCACCAAGAAAGAACGGTTTTTAAAAAGAGCGCAGTTTCGAGAGAGTATAGAGTATTATAAAACTTAAAATGAAGGTTTTAAAATCGATTCACAACCACGAAATAATCGATTAACTCCTTTTCGGAAATCCTTCAAAACTGGATCAAAGTTGAAAGTTTTATCCCGATGAAGTAATAAACAAAAAAGACAACAGACAAGAATCCGAAAACTATGCGTAGAAGATGCCCAGTAACAAAACCTAACTTTCGGGATCCTCGACGTCCAGAGTCCAGATACAGGTCTACTGCGATTCTTTGTTATAATAAATAGATGTAGAAGTTTGAAGAATTAAAATTCACACGTACAAATCAACCATTCCCAAGTAGCAGGTGTCAGTCATGAAAGGCTTCGAACGACATCAGTATAACAATGGTGAACAAAGTGAAACGTCAACGAATCTGATTATTACGCATCAGTGCTTTCCAACTTTACCTTATTTTCGCGAATTTCTGGTCTCACGGTGTCGGTGGGGACTTTATATCGGCAAAAACACATAAAAATATGCGCCTAAAAATTACCCTACTAAAAATGACCCAACTAAAATTGACCCCGCTAAAATTAATCCCCCCCTAAATTAAACCCCGTTTAACATTTAATTTATAGTCGCACTTTTTTTTGTTATATAATGTCCTCGCACTTTGGGTTAAGCAGAGTAAGTATCTTCACGCTCATATCCTTGAAGGGCTAGGCAAAGGCACAACCACGACTAACCGAAGACAGTAAGTCCCACAATGTGCTAGATGGCAACCGGGCTCATATCCAATCACGGGCAACGTTAATTATATTAGAAAATTAAAAATATACATTTTCTATTTTTATTGTTGGGTTAAGCAGAGTGTTTAAAAAGCTAATGATTAGAAAAAATATTAGTTTAGATTCACCCAGTATCTGTGCAAAATTTACACTGCGCAAACGTGTAGATTTTTTACTAATCTGTGACAGCGTAGTTCTAACGCATACGAAAATATATAAATAGATAATCATTTACGTATTTATAATAACAGTCATAATCTTTCTGTAACTATGATTTTATTGCTAATTTAGGGAATTTACAAGTAAGCAGATTTCAGTGAGTATGAAGACGTCCCTTTGTATCCTGCGCCCTATCGCGCCTATCCTATCGCCGCACACTGGATCCTCCAATAAATATAAGAATCTAGCTGGGATCCAATAGTCAATAATTAAATAAGTCGTCAGGGTTACGCGAATTTATTTATTTTGTAACTCACTACCGTAAGTAAGTACTACTTACTTAAGGGTAATAAGTTAGCGAGAATGCAGTTTCTAATATTATGTCGAACTGCTAAGTTAATTAGTAGTTAAGTAGTAGTTAACATTAGTGATGATAGTAATAGTGATCACATTTCTGCAACAATAAATAATTATATTTGATATTCTCCATAGTCGATCCTTGTTAAAACTTTCCAAATATTTTTTTAAATGAAGAAAAGAAAGAAAAAAGAAACACTTGAACTTAAAATTGCAAGTTAAACAGTTTTATTTGGATTTAAGTACATATTCCCACAAAGTAACGCCTTCTTCTATGAACACTTGCACTGTTTTACGTATCACTTATAATAGATATCTACGGAAAACAGTACAAGTGTTTGTTTTTAATTTAAATATTCTTAACTTTATACATACATACATACATACATATCTTCACGCCAAGTCCCTTACGGGGTAGGCAGAGAGACCTCACGATCCTGACAAACCTGTATTGCTTCCTTCACATTCATTACCCTTTTCATACAAACACGCCGGTTTCGGAGACTCTTGACACCACCCTCTGATAATATCCGATTGATCTGATCGTGAAATGTCAGCCTTGGCCTCCCCGGGTACCTACATCCATCCACATTCGCATTGTATATCTGCTTCGTCAATCTTTCATCTGTCATTTTTTCTACATGACCGAACCAGCGGAGCATGCCCTTTCTCATTTTAACACCAACACTTTCAATTCCACTCTTTCTCGGATCTCACTTTTACGAATGTGGTCAGCGAGCGTTACACCACAGATTTTCCGTAATGCTCTCATTTCGACCGCATTTATCCTACTTTCATAATCTTTCTGACACTTTTCATTTCATATGGATAAATAATTAGTTTTGCAAAACAGCTGTAGCATTATCTTAGGCATTGTAAACATTTTATTGCGAAGAAACCCGCCACAATAGTAGAATTGCTAATTTTTTGTAATTAAATAATACTTTTTAATAATAATATTTTTTGTAATTGTAATAATAATATATGATTAGAAATATATAAATAAATAGAGACATTTAAGAATATTTTTGGGATTAACAGGACAGTAAAACTTCACATTAAAAGTTAAATTGAAAACGTTCTTTCAATTTCAGTAGGTACACCTACCTACTTACTACTACGGCTAACAATACTACTACTACTACTACGGTGTAGTATTTTCACGTGGTTGTAGTTAATAATAGGTATTTAGTTGTTTACCTACACGACATATCCCGGAAGTGGTTTTCATCGTTTGTATGAAAAGGGTAATGTAGTAGTAGTAGTAGTAGTAGCAGTAGTAGTATCTTTACGCCCATATAAAAGGTAAGCAGAGGCACTACTCGGGACCTCAAGAAGTCAAACCGAACCGCTAGACCACAATTGCCTTATTGGACAGCTCGTAAAATATTTGTGATTATTTGTCATTTGACTGGGAATGACTGTCAATTTTTCGACATATCCTGATTAGTATCCACTATCTTACCTATACCTACCTCCTACATACCCACTCGCAAAAGTATGTTATTGTTTAAAGAATAAGATATTGTTTTTCCCCTCGTTGGTCCGGGCTCCTTTACAGAATAGACCACCTGCCTTCCTGCCAGGCAGCTCGTAAAAGGCGAGCACAGGCTTAACGTCACTAGAATCGTGACATCTGACCAGGTGGTAGAGTTTCGCAGCGACTCACCCAGATTGGTACGACCGCCTTACCTATTCCTGCCGCCATAACGTGATGCCGTAGTCTGGTTTGGAGAGTAAGGTAGCCGGCAAACTAACTTTTGATCAAGGCCTAACATCCCGGCCTCAGGTTGGCAACGCACCATTACCACCTTTGGTGTCTCTAGGTGGCGTGAAATTCTTTCCATCAGGAAATCCGTCTGCTTGTTTGCCTTCCAATATCATAAAAAAATAATAATAAGATAGCTGGTAGATTTTACTGTTTCAATTGAATAACCACAGTATCTGGGCGAGCGAATTTTTTACCAAGCATTAGGGTTTGAACCTACCTAAACTAGTTTACTATTTAACATTGTCGCCTCTTTCCGGTCCGGTTTTGGTTTTAACTGTATGAGGTCTCGAATTCGATTCTAGGGTCGGGCCACTTAAAACAATAGAAAATGTATATTTTCTATTCTCTAATAAAAACAACGTAAGTAACGTTACTCGGGATTGAATATGTACCCGGTTGGCGATTGGTTTGCCACCTATCACATTGTAAGACTTATGCCCGATTTCACCAAGAGTCCCTATACTTTAGGGGACCTTTTAACGTTACTTATGGGACTGTTTCCATATAAAACAGTCCCCTAAAACACGTTAAAACGTCCCCTAAATATAGGGGCTCTTGGTGAAATCGGGCATTAGTGTTTTTGGCTAGCCGTGGGTGCACTGGTTGTACCTCTGCGCTTCGGGGATACGGGCATGAAAATACATGAAGATAGGTTAGGAAGCATGTGGTGAAGGTAAAAAATAAAATACATATTATTAACTAAAAAATTAGAAAAGTACTCGTACTAGGTAGGTAAACTTAATGACTCATGATGAAGATTACCAACTCTGAAACGTGACCATACCTAAATAAAAAACGAATTATGCTCTAATGGTCCGGTTTTGCTGTAGACTGCGTGAGGTCTCGAGTTCGATTCCCGGGTAGTGCATTTTGAAACAACGTTGGTTAAAGTTAACGATAGGTTTGCCACCTATCAATTCAGTCTATTTTCTTTTAATCGGTCACTTTGTTGACATTTTCCATAAAAATATGTAATAAATTCTGAATGAGTAAACGTTTCTGAGTGTGGCTGCAACTAACTTTAGTTACTTATATACCAATCGTGGGTGCCTGAGTCTACCACTTTACGAGCGTGAAGATACTTTTTTTACCATTAAACTCACTATTATTCTACCGTGTTATGTTCATTACTACGGATTATCATGTATATATTATATTATTGTATACCTACATTGAAGTCGCGTACTTTAAGTTCTATGACCGTTTTTTTTACTCCGTATGACCGTTATAAGGCAACAGTTCTAAAAAAATTTACAAGGAAAAGAAGCAGCTTCAAACGATTAGGTTTTTTTAGGAAAAAAGGACTAGTCGCCTTCTTTATACTATTTCTGGTTTAGCCCTAGTTTAAATACGTGCCTGATAATTCAACGTACAAAACAAAAAAAATGTCAACTTACCTACTGATGTTATAAGAGATACCTAGCTGCAAACATAGACTAAATATATATTATAACTAGTAGATAGTTTTTCAACTTTCTTAAGCCATATCTTAATCCTTTTCGTTTCCAAAAATAAATAAATAACTCTTAATAATAACTACAAATAATGTAAAGCTTAATACGATCGAAATTCATAATGGTCGAATTACTATTTTTACACTTGATTTAACGCTTGCCGCCATCTGTTACTGAGTAGCAACCCAAATCTAAAACTTTGAATTTGTTAAAGCGACATCTAGTGTGAAATAGTTATAGCAGCAAAATTGTGTACTTTATGTACGTGTAAGTATCTAAAATAGTTACTAGATGTCACTAATCTCCCTACAATTCAGAAATATCTTTACTTTGGAAATGCAAACCAAGGAATATGTATCCAATCAAGTTGACATTGTTAAAAGATAGAAAATAATAGGTTTTTTTATAAGTTCTATATTGTAATGAAAACATTTAAATATCCTTTTACAACCTAACAAAATATCCTCGGCTATAATAAATAATGATATGTAATAAAGTTTATTTTACCCTAAACAAAACTTAAGAAAACTACTCAAATTGAGCTTTAACTTATAACTAAATTAATTTTTAAGGACAGCTAAGAATAATCAGTTTAGATAGGTACGCTACATTAGATTCAGATACAGTTTTTGGGAGGACTGGGCCCTAAGTAGGATTCCTGTATTTCAGCTGTGCATTGACCGTATAACCTAGGTACATCATAAATTACCTTTATTTAGGTACATAGAACATAAGAAATAAACAGTTGGTTATGGTTTATGATTCATAAACTAGAGCCCCGAGTGTATTGGCCACATGTAGTTCTCACTTACCATCGCGTTTACGTTTTTAACTCAAATTTGTATAGGGTTTTGAACAGCGCCTCTAGTGGTCACTATGG
>NJDD01000319.1:349408-379380 GCA_002245505.1 Calephelis nemesis
AAGTGTTTTTAAATAAATTATAACTATATAACTAGTTATATAGTTATATAGTTATCAGGGCTATATAACTAGTTATATAGCCCTGATAACTAGAGTTATATAGCCCTGAGAATGCTTGTATAGCGAAACCGGTTGGCTAAATTATAAAAATAAAAAATAATAAAATATATTGTGGAAAGTACAAGTGTTTCTAAATAAATTACATCTAGATAGCGATAACTTTAAATTTGTTTATGTTATTGGAAGTAGAATTGGTACTTGGTATTTGAAAAAATGTATCTTCGGACTCCTTCATCTGCCTACAATATTATTTTATGATAATGCATTTTTGTGAAAACCCATTTTAATAAAAATAACAGATGTGCTTTTTGTATTTTCGAAATTATCATACTAATATTATAAAGAGGAGAACTTTGTTTGTTTGTTTGGTTGTAATGAATAGGCTTAAAAACTACTGGACCGATTTTAAAAATTCTTTCACCATTCGAAAGCTACATTATCCACGAGTGACATAGGCTTTGTTTCATCCAAATCGGTATAGTAGAAGCCAAGTTACGCAGGCGAAGCTGCGTGAAACTGCTAGTTATATATGTATAAGTATGGTTATAACTTAGTTTTGTAAACAAAAACACAGTTTTGAATCTCTAAGGGCTGTTTTACAAATGTCAGTGATTGAAGTTTGACTGAGAGCTATTTAAATTCTTAAAATTTATTTAAAATTAAAGTTCTTGAGGTGTTACTTATATATAAACCCTTAACGGAAATAATAAATAGTGTAGAAAAAGTAGATGAAGGAGTCTGGAAAGAATGTGATACTGGTTCAACAGAATTATTAATTGTGCTATTTTTTTTATTTTTAATGAACTATCTGACTTAAATGACATGAACATTATACGATTGACAAAAAAATCTATAATGTAACTTCATATACAGGGTTATTGAAAAATCTTGCAACTCAATTATTTGATCACTTCTACTCAGTTTATTTGATTGAAAAAAAAAAACATTTTTAATATATATTTTTTATAACAACGACTGTTTTTATCTTTTTTATTTTTATTAATATATAAAATACCAATTGTTTGCCAAATAATTTTATTATACGTCGCTGCTTTCTATTTATCGTAATGCTACGTTTACATTGTTGCTTAATAAGAAATGTATATGTATGGAAACAGCCTTGTTGATAAAATATTCACCTACAATCCATTGAAGCAATAGTCATGTTATTTTACAAGCAAACTAAGTAATCTCATGGCATGGGTTGTTTCGAAAGTTATTTAATTTTCATACTGTTTCATATTTGTACTGTGTAATTAGTCATTTTGAAGGCTGGTTAGTCTCACGTGTGGAGTCAGTCGAGGCGCTACTCCTGCAACAGCTCACATGAATTAGTACAACCATCTTTTTTGTCCTCGAGTAACTAGTGCACGTCCTTGGCATATTTTGACTTGGGAAGTAACCTACGACCGTACATAGCAATTGGCTTATCATCCCCGACTCGAGTTGGCAACGCATCGTTATAATGCATTCATGCTGTTAGCTTTTAGCACAATGACCAGCGATATTTTTTATACAAAGATTATTATTTGAAACAAAATATATATCTGTCCTATAAATATACATGGGATAATACTCAAGGTTAAACTTGACACACGGACTATAATGTTAAGTCAAACTTCGGAGTACTTTAGTCCATATTCATTTATAAGGCAGTTTGAGTTATTGGTTCAGATGTTAACATTTTTGAATAATCCTGTAAAAAGCTCCAGCCATTTTCAACTTGTGACATGTATTTTTAAACATTTTTCTTATAGTACACTGTTCTCGTATAAGTACACTGTTCTCGTGTAGGTACATTGTTCTCATATAAGTACACTATTTTCGTTTAAGTACATAGTTCTAAAGTGTAAGTACATTGTCCCTGTATAAGTACATTTTAGTTTTACATATTAGCGAAAGTAACCAATTGTGATTTAGACGTCTAATAAATGTTTTATTATACCTACATTGACTATTATTTTACAGAATTTTAATTTTGGGTACTAATTGAGATATTTTTTTTATTATATTAAAGGCAAACAAGCAAACGGACTTCCTGATGGTAAGAAATTCACGCCGCGTAGAGACACTAAAGGTGGTATTGGTGGGCTGCAAACCTGAAGCCGGGATGTTGGGCTTCGAGCAAAAGTAAGTTTACCGGCTACCTTACCCTCTGAACCGGGACACGTCAACCGCAATTAAGTTATGGCATTCGGAATAGGTAAGGCAGTGGTACCAATCCGGGCGAGTTGCTGCGACACTCAACCACCTAGTAAAATTCAAATATCTGTTGACATTTTAGCGTGAACGAAGGTACACACCCACCTTTATATTAATTCGCGCTCTTTGCTACATCGTTTAAAACCATAGTTAGTATTTTCTATAGTTTAATTATCAATTTTTAAAGAGTTTTTCAAGTTTTAAGGATAGCGCACACTTGTTCGGACCGCAACGCATCGTGTCGGGATTCATCACATTGCACAGTACCTACACTTGAGCACAAATCCGTCATATCATAATACATAACGCATGTGTGTCGCTCCATACAACATGTATGAAAGTGATCTAGGTGGGTAAAAATTGCCAGTCGATGGGGTTCGTCTAGTTTGACCATCCTTTAGCGTACATGGCTAATCGCCTCGATCATCGACGAGGCTCGGGTTTGACTCCCGAAGGTTTGAAATCTGTGTCACTGAGTCACCATGAGTTTTATCTCTTAGCTTATCTTAGCTGCGAGCACGCCCTAAGCCATAGGTTTAGAATATCGAAGCTCAAACCCTATGAAAAGTCACGTGCCAGACGATTATTATTTTTTTAAACAAACTACCACCTAGCGAACTTTGTACCATTCGACATTACAAAAAGTTTGTATGGAAAAAAAATGTTTTTCCCATTTTCTCTGCAATTTTCTCAGTTTTTCTCGTTATTAGAACCTTCTACTGACAATAACCATACAACAAAAAAGAATTAGCCAAATTGGTCCATCCATTCAGGCGTGATATTATGATGACTACGCGAAATGTAGATCATGCTTTTTACAAAACATAAGTAAAGGAATATTTTAAAAGCCGTATTTGAAAACTGTAGTCAATTGTAATGGAAAAATACTTCTAGGCTATTGTGTTCATCACTTACAGGTAAGTAGGTGGTAATAAAAAAACAGTTAAGATGTGCCATTGCTCACTCTTTATTACGCTTGTTAATTCAGTATATAAAACATAATATAAATTATCTTGTAAATATCACCATTGATTGTTGCAACATACATTACTGCAAGCCATCTTTATGTAATTATAATCGCAAATAAGACTGTACTCGACAAATGGCAGTTGTTAACACCCATGCCATTACAAAAAAATAAGGCTATATATTATACGTACGTTATAACCTTATACAAACATTGTTACAACGTCTGTTTTTCTATTAACTCATTCATATTTTTATAAAATATAAAAAACATAGTTCTTTTTAAACATCTTTCGATTTTCTTTGTAATAGCAAAATAACTGCTAATAAATAGAGTAGTAAGTAGAGTGAATTGAGAAAGCATTGGATGTATTTCATCTTCAGAACAAACTAACCGATATTTTTTTTTAATTATTTGACTCGCTGCGAGAGTTCATTGATTTTTAAAGTAGTTTCAAATTATATAGTGGACGATTTTTTTTATTGAATTATTGTTTCAGAGTTAAAAAGGGCAATTGGACGCTTAACAGACAGAACTAAAAAAATAGAGCTTAAAACACGATGCTATAGTAGTGTATAGCTTCATGATTTAAAACGACAATTTGTACTCAACAGAATTTTCGAACGCTCGTGTTTACTGTTATAGAGCAAAGAAATTCAACCTTTATAACCAAACTTAAAACTTTGTTTATAAATCACTGAACAAATTATACTCATGGTTATAGTAATTATGTTGACATATTCTGAAAAGGCTGTCACTACTTTTCAATTAACCCTGTATAGTACGAGTACCAACAAGTGTCAAAGATGTACCATAAGAGATACAGAAGAAAGAGATTAATATATTATTAACATAAATATTTGAATGACGTTGTAACGTTTATATGTTTCATAGAATCTGTGATTATAATTACATAAAACATATTACAAAATCTACGACTGCATCAGATTGCATAATTTTACAAAGTGGCTGTGTAAATAGTAGGTGTATGTAAGCTAAGTAATTTACATTATCAGTTGTGTAGTAGGATTCATATAGCTTAGATACCAGACGTTAAGAAAATTAGCAGTTAAAAGAGACAACTTCAGAATCGCATACGCATCAACTTAAAACTACCTGCATATTGCAAACTAAGTAAATAAACAGGCAGATGACAGTTGGTACTTATGTGCAAACTAAAGCTTAACTGCATTACACATTTACCACGATTATAAGTCGGTTTGGTAATATTTGTTTATTATTTGCATCCTAACGAGGACTATAGTATATTCGAGCTTGTACGTTTTGTTAATATTTTCAATGAAAGAGCAATAGAATCTGACAATTTAATAGTAACTGTTAAAAGAAATGCTGCGACGCAGTGTATTGTGCAAAATGGCGCGTACGCAATAACTAATAGCAATCGAAATAATTTCTGACTTGTTTTTGGGCTAAGATTTGTTTGCACGTGTTTTTTTTAAATTAAGATATACACAACGCATTTAACGCAGGTATATATATCAGTAACTTATAAACGTGGTAATCCTTTAATTCCAAGCTATTCCGAGTCTGGTGATACTTTTAAGACCAAAACATGCTTGTGAATTCACAGCAACGAAGTCGAGTCACACAGTACATCTTTGTAATATCATCTAGATAAACATTCTTCTGAGTAGTTTAGGCTAAGCTTTGGGCAAGCCGATATATTTGCATTCACGATTTAAGTACTGTGTGCGTCGACTTCGCCATATTGAGGGATGCAGGTGACTGGCTCGCAGCAGTTCCGTTTACGTCCAGAAACAACGAGGAGGATCTGATAAAAGGATAGAAACGAATCCATAGCGGGAGTAAACATAACACAAAGATAAATGTTAACAGAAACCGACGCCGAGCGCCTCCGTCATACAATTTGTTATACCTACTACATCTAAGACTGCACTTAAACTACACTTAACACTATGTACATACATCTTTATCCAAGCGATTTTTAAAAAAGTCTTAGTATTTTTATCGTATTAATTTGAAAATTTGTTAAATGTCTTCACATTCACTGAATCCACTCGCACCATATTTTTATTAGTTTAATTTTTTCGTTTATAACACAACAAGAGTAACAGAATTAGCCCTGCTAAATGAACTACTAAATTATATAAGTTACAACTAGATACAACCAATTTTTTGTACAAACAACGAACGCGCATAATACGAGACAGAATAAAATAAACATTCGGCTAGTCCAGTCATGATCATGTTACTAATGCTTAAAAGTAGCACTTGTCAAGCGATGTTATTATGAGTTAGTCTGTAATGAATATGTATTTAATCTTGTATAGTCAATGTCGATTAGCAGTAGTCACTATTGTTTAGATTTGTTGATTTGGAGATACTAGTTAATAGCTCTTTTAAGTACAGTACAATTTTGACATTACTGTTAACAGTCATGTTATCTTATAATTTATGATCAAAAACGCACGAATCTTACGGTCACTTCATTTTTATATGTTGGTTTAGTAGGTATAATTATTATGTAGTGTGTAGTGGTTATATGTATGTAGGTTACATAAATAAGTAAAGGCTGTAACCAAAAATTTTGCTATTGTATAACTGTTATTTGCTGGTATACCACTAATTATATATTTGTGTGCCTATCTGTCATTTACACTGCTTTGAAAATAACTTGTACTTTGCGAATATTTAAGTATCTTGATGGTAATAGTGGCTTTGCTGCGTTCTAGTCGGTTTTTGATGTTCTAGTTTAAACAAAGCATTGACATCACTACACTAGCCGTTTATTGTTTCACTTTAATCGAATTCTTTGAACTCGGTAATAAAAATACAACTTTGATATAAATTTGATATTGCACAAAAAGGCAGCGCGTCGTGTCTATACCAATTGACATTTAATAACTGATAAAAATATTTTGTTAATCTATTAAAGGAATCACGTGTGGCCGGATGCTCGTGTCGAAAGGAAAGATTGGTAGAGATTGTGGTTTCCCCTCTACACTAGCACTGACCATCTCAGTCGCAATTCGAGATCAAAAGTTGAGGCGATTGCCTCTCTTAATCCGTTCGATGCGGGCTGCGGCCTTAGCGAAGTCGAACTCGAAAGATTGTCACTGGGGTTTGCGATCGGTCGCCATTCGGCATCTATCAAATATAAATGTTCCAGCGCAAGCCCGCACCGGTACTCCCAAATATTATGCCGCTTCGACAATCTCTATCCGAGAATTTACACTTGTTAAGACTACAAAATAACTTCATGTAATTAACAATGACCTCGATACATTCTCTTCCTACCCGCAATTACCCAGAACAAGTCTACGTTCGAAAGTCCACGCGGAACTTATTATAACAGTGGCAATAATTTAAACACGGTATTAAAACGAGTAAATACTTCCAAAAACTACCGCGCCCGCGCCCCTGTGGCCGGGCTGCGCTCGCTCCATATATAAGTATTAGTAAGTTTGTACTTTGATCATTATTTTAGTGCAAATAAAGGAACTCCAAAATTGGAGCGACCACCCGCTCTTCTCGGCTAACGATTTCTAATATCGCACAAATTGTTGCCAGGTTACAAAATAGCTACCGCTTTTGCGGTATGCTAGGCATAATACAGCAGGTTCTCATCAAGGTTTTTGTTAAAATATCATTCTTTTTTACAATCGTTAAATTTATAACGTCGTCTAAATAGCTGAAAATGGACATTACCAAATCCTTGGTAAGAACTTCCTATGTATTAATAATAAAAATTACTACCAATTTAGTACATTTTTTATAAAATGGCAACCATAAAATTTACGTCTATGTAAAAAGTCTTTTAGTTACAATTAGGGAAATAGAGTTCACATGGGAATATTAAGCAGGATGAAAAAAAATTCAATCGAAATTGTCTCACTTTACTCTTGGTTTTGACATCCCAAACAACAGCTATTCTAAGTTTTATGTCGCAACGTCAAAAGCTTAAACAAAGCCAGACACGTCGATTGTCTAAAATGATTACACTAAGTGGACCTTTATTATGTAAGCCAAAACTTTTTCAAAAATTTGATTTGATATTTATAAAAATTGGATCGCCAACAGCTATCTCGCCAATATTTTTGAATGTTTATCACAGATTTTTGAATATTACATTGCACCAGATTTTCATCAAAACAATAAACATAGATAGGCGATCTTTAAGACAAAACATTTAACGACTACCCATCCTTATATAACATAACACATACTATACATCTTTGTTATTATCCATCTCTACCTATTAAGCTTCCTTAAAGCTTGCCCTATCTATGTATTCTCCGTTTAATAATGCCCATGTAAACTTAACATCTGGCAACATTTAAAATAAAAATGGGTAGAAATTAAAAGTAAGAGATACAAAATGAGTTCCAGTATAAGTAGATACCGAGATCAGGTATATTCAGTTGGAGACAGGGCCGAGAAGCGACAGTCGAGGATGCCTCCGCCCGCTCCGATACTCTGAAATTATAAACACTGTTAATTAGTTGTTCACATTACATCACTCCTTTTAAATAATGGCCTACTATCATTGTCATAATACTCAATTATGCTTGCTCCACGTTCACTTTTAAAATTTGTTGCCGAATCGTAGAAAAACTGCTTGTATTAATTTTTAGATCGGTTGCCATTAATGGAAGAAATCCCACTCAACATCTAAGTATCGAGGGTAAATTTTGATTTAGCAAGAATTTATAATAAAACAATAGCTCCTCCATTATTAAAAAGAAAGGGATAGAACATCGGTGGTAAATGGTATTGTCATAAGCAACGGCTCTATACCTACTGGTTAACCTAGCGGATAATTAAAACCAGCCAGGTTTATAGTTTTTGACACCGTAAAGTTTTACATACATACATAAATAGATATCTTCACGCTAAGTCCCTTACGGGGTAGGCAAAGAGTATCGAGTGCCAGACCTCACGATCCTGACAAACCTGTCTGTCTTCCTTCACATAGTGAAGTTTTACCAAGGAGATTTGTTTAATTCTGCTGGATTGGTATTCACTACCTATTTTAAGTACTTCTGAAGCTTTGCTTGTCATTAACTGGTTTCGTCGTCACTACCTTGCACATACACACTTTACTTTGGAATACGTGGAATACTTAGGAAACGTAATGTTACATAGCAAGCAACACTTCTAACCCGTTTGAAATAAAATATTTTAAGTGGCGTTCGGTACGTCTGATGAAGACTAAATTACGCAAAGAAAAGCTGGAATTCCGGAATAGTTAAATTTATGACTGCTCCGTTGGTCAAGAGATTAGAGTTCTTACTAACATCACCGAGCAACGACTAGGCTGGAGTTCGATTCCGGACGGAGGCAGACATTTGTGTGATGATCATCTAGATGTTTTCATTTTTGGGTTTGTATGTGTCAATCAAACTTACACTGCTACCTTTATTTAAGTACATAGGTACTTAGTAGTCAGTATCGCTGACCTGACCTTAACTAACACAAGCGCATAATTTGCTTACTTTGAGTTTAGATTCAACTTGTGTGATTTGTCCAGGAATATCTATTTTTTTATTGGTTTGCAATGTGTTGTATGTGCGGATTATCAAGTTATCACTTTGTGAAGCTACCCATTGAGAATTATTTTTTTTTGCTTACTACAAAAAATTACCTAGTGCAGTTTTCTGGATGTACTGGAGTAAAGAATGTGTTGTATTTTGTCTACGGGTTGTGTGTTGTATTCTAGTAGTGTATGCTTACTTGCGGAAAGTTATTTGGGTGTGGTGGTAATAATTGTAAAATACACACAAGTGAAATAACACAAAATATCAAAAAGCTAACACAGATGCAAAATAAGCCTTTATTTTGCTAATTCCGCGTAAGCAGTGTAACTGTTGTGGCAAATAATCCTTCAAACGACACAGAATGTGACAAGCCTAACTGACGATCCCACCACCCACCTTCGCGACCAGAACACGAATATAGGAAGAGTTTGGGAAACAATATAAATTGTCACGTTCTTTACATGTGACAACCCTACTTATAGTTCTCACCTCCCACATTGTTTTCTCGAGGATGCCTCCTGGTGTCGAGGCGAAACGTACGTCGATTGCGATTTTGTGTTATCTGTGGTGAGTTCTTCGACAAAGTTGGCGAAGGACGTGACAAGTATTTTTGTTTCCCATGTTCGGACTCTATTTGTGGTCTGGTCGCGGAGGTGGGAGGTGAGAACTTTAGGTGGGGTTGTCACATGTAAAGAACGTGTTAATTTATATTGTTTCTCGAGCTCTTCCTATATTCGTGTTCTGGCCGCGGAGGTGGGTGCTGGGAACGTCAGTTAGGCTTGTCACGTTCTGTGTCGTTTGAAGGATTATTTGCCGTTAATATATGGTAGCAGTGATTAATTAACGTGGTTAGTTAACGCAGGTGGCGTTCTGTGTGTTATTTGAGCACGTAATAGGTATGTGTGTTAATTTAGGCGAGCGGTGTGAGAGATTACCACGTATGGGCTGTGACATCTGTGTACACCCGAGAGTAACATAATTGTTTATCTGGGAATACAAAGTGTGGGTACGTTAGGGTACCTGCGGGTGGCGTGCGGTGTGATCACCAACAGAAGACGGAGAGCTCCCCACCGTGCGCGCCGCCCACCGCGCGCCACGACCGCACGCCGCCGCCGCCAACTTTCAACTGAAACATTATAAAGAAAAAATAACTTTTTGTATAGTAAATTACAATGAAAATAAAAAAAAGTTTTAACATAACTACATTAATATGAGGAACCATTAATATATACTTTTTGGATTCTATCTATTAATAAGAAAATTGCTACTTGAATTTTCTTTGTCCATGACAAAAAACAATTCCTTACGGCCGCATTTAGAGATGTCAATTAAAATTTAATCTATCATTAAGTCACAATTTTGTATAGTAAAAGAATAAATGACTTAAAAGAAGAAACAAATGAAACCTTGACTATAGTTTCAGTTTGGCGTAATGAAAATAATTTAAAAATAAACCTGTCTAAATACGTTGACTCTCTTTGTAATAAATTATAGAGTTGTGTAAGCTTTGAAAAGAATTAGAGAAGTAGTAGGCTTAAATGCATCTCTCTCAGCCTATGGATGTGTTAATCTGTTTTACGACATGGCATTCTTATTTTTAAATCATTCATTGTAATTGACAAAACTTTAGTTTTTTTTTATCGAAATAAGAGTTTATCGAAATAAGAGAATTTTTATTTTCCGTTCCGTTATACCGTTGATTCCTCAAATCAATTACAGGACAAAAAACCGGGCGCATCAGGAAAGTTTATCAATAATGCATCAAAATACACTGTCCATACGTGGCAGTAACAAAAACTGATGCGCTGACTTTATTACACGTTCAACTGTTGTGCTGTGTTTACACAAGACAGTGAAATAAGTCAATACATCAAAATGGACTGTCCTGTCGAGTCACAGTCACAAAACTAATGATTGATTTTTTTTAAATTCTTCCATACACATTGGTTGCATATTTAACTCGTGACATTCGAGTAAAAGCTGTTTAAGCTTATTTGTTATAGGAAAATACGGATATCTTACATTGCAATATAATTTTTACCGTGAAATTAAAAGCAGAAGAAGCGTTTAAAAATTAATAACACATATTACAACGAATATATTACAAAGATAACTGTCTTTTTGTAATTTAAAAAATTCAATATATTGCACAAATTGTAATACACTGTAAATAACAACCGTTTTTACTGTTAACCAGACGGGCCACAAGCTAAACAGAGTATGTTTCATCGAACGTCGCAGATCTCTCCTAGCCTATTATTATAAAGATAGAACAGTCTTTTGGGTTTACTCAATTTGGGACAGATCATTCCAAGCACTTAACTAATTTATAAATACCTAACTTTACATTATTTAAAAATTGACATTACATGATTTTAGCCCCCGATTTAAAAAGAAGGGTGTCATAAGTTTGCGTCGTCTATGTGTGTGTGTGTGCGTACGCTTACCTAACTTAAAAATGGAAGTAAGTAATATATGACAATTTATGTTTGAAATCACAAGCTACGTTTTTCCACATTTGCAGTATATAGGACAACAGGATAAAGTCTTATGATATAGCCTAGAGCTTATTTTATTCTAATTACATATGTTATTCTAATGTATAAAGCATATTCCTGCAAAGTTTCACCTAAATCCGTTCAGTAGGTAGTTTTTTTTTCTTATAGAAGAGGAGGCAAACGAGCAGGTGGGTCACCTGATGGAAAGTGATCACCTCCGCCCACTAACATCCACAACACCAGGAGTATCACAGATGCGTTGTCGACCTTTAAGGAATGAGTACGCTCTTTTCTTGAAGGTCCCTAAGTCATAATTGTTTGGGAATACCGCCCTCGGTAACTGATTCCACAAAGGTGTTATACGGGGTAAAAAAAATGTCTTCGGAGTCGCACAGTTGTAGATCGCCACGTATCGAGGAGATGGGCATGATACCTTAAACTCTGACGCGATGTCCGAAGGTGGAAATCAGCGGCTGGAATTAAACCAAACAACTCCTCAGAGCATTCCCCATGATAGATGCGGTAGAGAACACTGAGTGACCCAACATCTCTACGCAATGTTAAGGAATCAAGCCGATTGGTAATTGCCCGGTCATTGACAATTCGAATTGCTCTACGTTGAATGCGGTCAAATGGAAGGTGCTGGTACTGTGGAGCCCCTGCCCAGAGGTGAGAACAGTACTTCATATGAGGCCGAATTTGCGCTTTATATAGTTGCAAGCGATGGGTCGGCTTGAAATACTATCTCGCTTTACTGAGCACACCAAGTTTCTTAGAGGCTATTTTAGCCTTCTCCTCCAGATGACCACGAAATTGAACATTACTCGAGATGTCAACGCCGAGTATACCAATGCAGGCTGTGGCAGAAAGGGAAACGCTCTCAATTCGAGGAGATGCGACAAAGGGAGTCTTTTTAGCGGAAAACGCGCAAACTTGTGTCTTGTTCGGGTTAAATTGCACCAGATTTTGCTGGCCCCACAACGAAATTTCAGACAAAAGATTGTCAATTTTATACACAAGTTGGTTCCGGCTCTCGATGACATGTTCCCGCGATATATTATGTCGGCCAAAGTATAAGGCTTCCCCAGTAGTGTCGTCCGCATAGCATAGTTATATAGCATAGTTTGTGCGTAAAAGAGTTACAAACATTCATCTATTCTCACACTTTCACATTTATGTAAGTAGGATTTTTAACCGTTTTGAAAAAAAAGGAAAAAGTTAACTGTGTTATTCTTGACTCCTATTTCTACATTTTTAATTATTTAAAAAGCAAACTTCCGAAGTGGCTTCATTGCCACCTAGTTCGGACCTGATGATTTCTAGTTTGATGTTTTCTAGTTTTACTACACTTGTATTATAATTAAAATAATAGTCATATTTGAACTATTATAACAATATTAAAACTGGTTGATTAATTCTATAAAAGCAAATTATGCTCTGCTAGCTGCTGCCCGCGGCGTTGCCCGCGTGGTTATTGGTCCCACAGAAACATTTTTAGGGATAAAAACTATTCTATGTGTTAATCCAAGTTATCATCTATGTGTAGTAAATTTCATAAATGGTTCAGTGGTTTTTGAGTGAAGGAGTTACAAACATACAAACACACAAACTTTCTCATTTTAACATTATTAATAGGATAAGTTAAGCAATGCTAGTATATTTTTACTCTAATAAATGTCCCAATTACTTTTTTCCGATGTCTGCAACAAATTTTCCTAACAAATTTGTGATAATACGTATTTACACATCCGATACTAATGTACAGTCTTGTCCTGTGTGCAAACGGGTAATAAGCACTAGTGTCGAGTTGTGCGCGCGCAAGGAATGCCGCCATTGAAGCCGAGTCGGGACTCAATGGGGGCAAGCGGCTCCCATTCAGACGACACGCCACGGGGACGTGACGGACATTTATATCGACCGACACTATACGTGGATATTAATATAACTTACGTTTCTTATTAGTGTATTAGGTACCATCACATACAAAAGGCTTTGCACAGTTTTGCATTTAAATTTTATGTTTTAATAATCGACTTTTAGAAGTAACTGTACGTCTTTCTAATGCTAAGTACAGATTAAGCAAAAGAAAGCAAACAGTATTTGCAAACGGCATTTCCTGATACACTTACAGGTCATCAGACCAAAACAGAAACCGAGACAGAAATTTAAGATGTGTAAATCTGCTTGTAGAAATGCAAAAGCCTATAAAGAGACTTCAAAAAACAAATTTTTAAAGGCATTTTTTTGCAATTTTTGTCTGTTTGGTCTTAAATACTTTATTTAACTTACCATGGTTAAAGCGTGTGAATGTTATTCCTACAGTCATAGTGTCACTGGTTGTCTATGTGATATCCCACTTTAGACTGTTTTTATACTATGTGTAATTCTTATCTGTTTGTTTCTAATGCAGACCAAGTATTCAGTCTAGGGATCTCACTTTAAATCTAAGTCAACCAAACACTCTACGGTTTGACATTACATTGAATTCTAGTTCAATGGGCCTGGGTGAGTGTGTTTGGTAATTTTTTTCAAACCTGAATTTTTAAATTGAGAATTAATTTCTTAGATGACTCCTTTACGAAGAGTACTTATTAGCCCAATAGCCTAAACAAGTGAGGCACCATATCTTAAATGATTCTCGTAAGAAATGTCCACATTTAGACTTCACTGACGTTTCAAACTAGGCAATTTGAGAAACTGGGTAAATGATATGAGGTTCACGGTCTTACCCATTCCTGTATAACATAACTGTGTTATGTATGTATGACTATGTAATATGTATTAATATCGTTGACTAGCACCCATAACACAAGCATATAACTCGCTTACTAAAGTGTTATGTTAGTCTGGGTAATTTCTCCAGGGCTATTTATAATGTTGTGTTATTTATTATGTTCCGGTCAAAAGGGTGGCTAGGGCTTTACCTATAGCTCTAACAACCCGACTATTGGCGAGTCCCCTGTACCATTTAGGGTGTCTGAAGTTCACCGCATGTTTCTTGCTCGTATCAGGAAAGCTGTGTACTTATTTGCTTTATTTTGTTCAAGTAAGGGTTCTTTGAGATCCTAGTTTTAAAGTTTCACTGTTTTTCCATTATCACATTCTTGTTGCATGACAGTGCACCCGCATGGGGTCGTCGACCTCTCGCTCACGATAACGGCAATCTGATTATACTTTGAGAGATAAAACTAATCCAACCCAAAACAACCTCAACATGCACCAAATAACGCATATTTTATAAGAAATAAAATATTTTGTAGACTGTATTGGAATTATAGCTCTTCAACAAACTTATCTGTAGAAGCTGTATTTGAGCTATCAGTATAGAGTAGAGAGAGTAGTATCGGAGTAGAAGGTAGGGATCGACCGCCTTATTCACGTTGTTCTAACGAAAGTGTTTGGCACTATCGTGTTCAAGTCCGAAGGGTAGGGAAGCCAGGAGACTTGCACTCCGGCTGTAGGACAGCAACGCATCTTTAGCATCTATGGTGTCTATGTCTACAGCTGTCTCTTACGATCAGGAGAGGCTTATACTTTTCCGCTGTTTTATCACATATAAATACGAAAACGATGTCTGCGCTAAGTCCCCCTTCTGATAATGAAGTTATAAAAAAATTAAAGCCATTTAAAAAAATCTAATAACAGACTTTAGATGAAACCAATAAAAACACCAAAATTAAAAAATTTCAACAACCCACGACCGTTGTTCGTGTTGGTCCGGGTCCTTTGCAGAATAGATTATCTGCCTTCCTGCCAGGCAGCTCGTTAAAGGCGAGCACAGGTTTACCGTCACTACAGCGTGACATCTGACTAGGTGGTCGAGTTTCGCAGCGTCTCACCCGGATTGGTACCACCGCCTTACCTATTCCTGCAGCCATAACGTCATGACGTGTTCCGGTTTGGAGGGTAAGATAGCCGGTAAACTTACTTTTGCCTCAGGCTTGCAACGCACCATTACCACCTTTGGTTTCTCTAGGAAGCGTGAATTTCATACCATCAGGAAATCCGTCTGCTTGTTTGTCTCCAATATCATAGAAAAGTGAGAACCATCACGATAAAGCCAACTTTCAAACGAACGAGAAGAACTCCGATCACGGAGCTGATAATAGGATGAAACATATTTTAAAACAATTTCAGCAAATTATTTTTTTAATGGGTTGCCTGAAAAAATCTGAACAGAATATTTTTTAAAACACGTTTTTTCATTAAGTTACAATTTTAAGATAATAAGAAGAATTATCCACACTAATAAGTACTTATATGACTGGAATATGCACAAGTTGGGTTGCCTGTTAATTATCTGAGTTGCTAGGTATGAACAAGTATGTCGATGTCAGTTACTTTCACGGGATCGGATAATTGAAAAAATATATTTACTAATATGAGCTGTTTTATTGTAAAAGTGCTAAATAGTTAAACATATGTCCAAGAAGTTTTTAAATAACCCATTTTCTATATCATATTCACATGTCGCATTCTACTATCAGCTTGGTGTAGGTTGAGATCTTCTACTATTACAGTCAGGTCGTAGGTGTTTGAAACTTAACTTCAGTACATTATGGAAGTAAATTTATTCTCTAAAGCAATGAAAGAAAAGCTTTGGTTCGCTTACATTTCCTTGGTCTGTATCAAGCATTAATATAAAACAGACGAGTATTATTCTACTCTATGCGCACTCTTTTTGTTAGAGGTTAAATAATTTATATATGCAACTGAAATAAGAAGTAAAGTGTGATGATGTGGGAACATACCACATGTGTCTGACGATTAAGGCCGGTGTAGGGTTACCAAGCACAAAATTTAGGAGTGTGGACGAAAAATAATAATTTAAAGCATTCTCTAAATCTCTAGATTTGAATATGAAATACGATTTAAAACTAAGTGCAAGGTAATATATAAAAGTAATTTATCCAAATTAAAAAAATATATATCGTTTAATGGGAAACAATGTTTGTTACAAATAAAAAAAAATGTGTGTGTACTTATGTACACGCGTTAGAAGTTATACTTCTTCGGCGTAATAAGATAAAAATATTTTTAAAATTTTTATCTTTCGCCTTATTTTACATTTGTAGACAAAATGACACTAACCATAGGAAAAACGTATTTAATACATTAAAAGTTTTATTATAATGCATTATTTAGTTAAATAAAGTTTATTTAATATTTAAGGTATCTTTTTTTGAAAAACTAAAATGTTATCTATAGCTAACTTCATCATGTCGGTTTTTCGTGACGGTGTGCGCGCGCATCGTAAAAATGTACCCTCATCATTTTTTCCTAACTATAACTTCAATATATATTGCTAAGCTTCCAAACGTAATTCGTCTTGTCTGTAGTAAACTTATTCGTATAGCCAGTGTATCTCGTACTTTTTTTTCGATATGTGATAGTTGTTCTGTTATTTGGGACTAACGTAAAACCAACCATCATTAAAATCGATAGTTTAAGCCGTTTCTAAGTTTACAATTTACCCTACTAAACTTATATCTATAAAATATTCTTAAAATACATACATATCTTCACGCCAAGTCCCTTACGGAGTAGGCAGAGAGTATCGAGTGCCAGACCTCACGATCCGGACAAACCTGTCTTGCTTCCTTCATATTCATTACCCTTTTCATACAAACACGCCGGTTTCGGAGACTCTTGACACAACCCTCGGATAATATCCGATTGATCTGATCGTGAAATGTCCTTTGTCTTCCGGGTACCTACATCCATCCACATTCGCATTGTATATCTGCTATGTCAATCTTTCATCTGTCATTCTTTCCACATGACCGATATTTTTGATAAATATTCTTTTTTAAAACAATCGTCAAATAATGCATTTGTATGTACTTGATTAGGATAAGCACTTTTAATGTTGTAAAATGTATATATGTTAATTTAATTAGGTATATTTTTTAACATCTATAAATATAAAAATGAAACCCGTTTTTCTTGGTCACGGCATCATGAATGGCTGGACCGATTTCACTAATTCTTTTTTTGTTGTATTTGTCATTATTAGGAGAAGGTTGTTACCGAAAAAAATATTAAGAAAATATTGAAAAATATACATTTAATTTTGCAGTTCAAATTGAATAGGTACTCATACGTAAGATAGGTCAGCTATACAAAATAAAGTAGTTTCTACTATTCTTCTATCATTATATCATTGCTACGCTAAGGCGGTACGAAGTTCGCCGGGTCAGCTAGTTGTTAATAAATATATTCAGAGCATGTAATTATTACATTACATTATCAAAGTATATTAGGTATTGGTATACATTTAATTTTAAGTATATGTGCCACCTGCTCATGTTATGGTCATGTGGTCTCTGACGTTAAGAGATCACCACTAGAGTTCACAGAAGAAAAGTTTTGGGGAATAATGACGTCGTGTCTAATCGGTGCTTAAGTCTCATTAGTTTTGAATTATCAGCATGTATACTACTAATTGCTTCAACAAAATACAACAACACTTGAGTCCTACCATGTCCTGTCAAATAAAATAGTCTGGTCGCTGTAGCGAGGATCAGCTCAAGACACACGTGTCTACGAGTCAGCAGACAGCGCACACATGTGGTTAATATTACATCAGCAACAAATGAAACCTCATATTAATATTTTATATGCATTTTTTTAAAGATATGTGGATGTTTAGTAGTTGGTCGTTTGTTTGTTAATCCTTCGTGTTGATCTGGGTCTCCTGATTAGAACCTATTTGCCTTCCAGCCAGGCAGTTCGTAAGAGAGGAGCAAGGTTAAATAGTCATTATTATCAACAAGACCACTAGTGGTAGAGTGCTGCAACTCGGTCGAGTAGGGATTCACCGCCTATTCCTGTCACCAAAGTTACATAGGTTAGCCGGTAGACTTGCACAATTGGTCTAACACCTTGACCACTAGACAGCGACACTCCTACAACATTTCTTACCAACAGGAGAGCCGTATGCTTGTTCGCTATCTTAAGTAAAAATTACGGCTCAAACTCTAAGCATATATGGTAGATATCCTGTAGCATACTCAATACTCATCATAGATACAAAATGAGGTTGTTCTTATGATCTGAAGGGCATTGGCCAAAAAAATTATGTAATGTCACTTAAGTGGTTGACAAGAGCAAGCTAGAATAAATATATGAAACACGGGCAAAATTGGTAACAAATACAAAATTTGCGTTTAACCTTTGATCAGTTAAAATATAGTTACATACTTGCTGCATCTTATCAAAGTCAAGGGCAGGTCTATGTCGGCGCGGCGGAGGTAAGGGCTGGCGACGGCGGCGCGGCGACGCTCTGCCTGCGCACGCGCACGCACTTGCGCTCGCGCTGGCACCCGCGCCAACCGAACGCCGCGGCTTCAGCGCCTCTAGCGGCGGGGACGTTCGAAACCGGACCGGCGTTTCCACCTGAAACATATCAATACAAATATTTAAATACACTAGTGGTCGCCCATTGGTGAAAATTCGACCATAATAAATATTTGAATTAATTTATGCAATGTAAGTTATTAAAATATGATTTTTAAACTTTATTAAGGTTCTGTTGTTAATTATCTTTTTGATAAGAACGTCATCTCCATTTATCAAGATCAACGGGTTCAAAGTTTTTGCTTTATGTATTAATACTTATTCAAATCAAATACCTTCCAAAGTATAGGTGTGGAGATACCCAGATGGATGTTCGATAGTATCCATCCTGATTTTAAATTCTTATACGTGTTACTTTTGGTCTGTCTATTCTAATTCCAACCATTAAATAAAAAAGGATCTTCATAACCTTATCCCGAAGAGGTAGGCAGAGGTGAAACCAGACCATCCACGACTAGCCGAAGACATTAAGTATCGTAATGTGATAAGCCTGACAGCCTTGTGTGGCCTGTGAAATGCTGAAGAAGTGGACGATCCACTGGGCACATATCAAATCCCGGGCAAGGTTTTTTTATTATAAGAAATTTAAAAATATATATTCTCTTTTATTCATGCCCGACCCGGGAATCGAACACAGAAGAAACCCACGAAGTCAAGTCAAACACCGGACGGCTAGACCACAGAGGCGATTAAATATATTATATCTAGGTATGATATTGTGTGTATTTTCCATCCATCCATCCAATGTTATAAATGCGTTAGCCTGTCTGTTAAAGCTATAGGCTCTTTCAAGGCTAAACCGTTGAACCGATCGCGATGAAATTGGATACGCATAGGTACAATTGAAGACGTGTATTCAAACTTATTTTTTTTAAACAAAAATCAACCCCCAGACGCATGAGCGTCGCCAGCTGATGGCCTAGATGGGGGCAAGTTGATACAGAGATTGAGAAAAATATACATTGTAGGTTCAATCGGGAGCCTCGTGCCCTCGGATTTTTGACTTGCCTTGCATTTAGCTCTAAATAGTAGCAAACTAGTAGAAAAAATACTAGAATAGTAGAGTAGAATATACAAGTTGAAAACATAGGACTGTTTGCTTTATCATTTTTTTAGAATCACTAGATGAGGGCCGCTGCCCGTTTTGCCCCTTGGCGACGCCCTTGCCCAGACGACTATATTAATACAGTATAAAGCATTGATATATTAAAAAGAGGAAGATACGTTACGCTCTAACATTGCATTCGCTGAACTTGGGTTCGGCAGAACACATATACACCGTCACTCACACAAGCCTGTAATTACAATCATAAACATTGATACCGAAAAAACAAAGACAGATTTATGGCGGATACACTCGTATGAGCGAAATGGCGTCAGCCACCGAGCGCGTCATCGCGTTTAAACAATAATGAATGACATAGAGGATACCGTATGTACCGTTAGCAAATGAATTTTGGTTTACAAAAAATATATTTTGGTTTTTAATTGTTTATTAAAAAGAAATATATTTTTGATTTATATCAATAAAAAGGGAACTTAATTCAGATAACAAATTTTGTATTACAATATATATCTATCTTGAAATTGTATTTATCTAGTTTTTACTAGTATAAGTATACTGTGTGTACAGAAAGTACATTGATTAGCGTATGACTTGCACTAATTTTCTGTCTATAGGTAAAATCTAGCCAAGTCAAATTTTGAGCTAGATGTATATTGTAAGTGAAATAAATGACAAGTGATGAAAATTTAAGAACTTATATTACTTATTAAGTAGCAAACATTGTGGTAGTAGGTACTAAAGAATAAAAAATGGTAACATGAATAAATAAATCGTTATACACCTTCAAATAAAGATAGTTTGTTTCGTTTTTGTCGTTTTGATATACCTGATATTACTGGATCTGTTTTATGAAAATAATGGATTCTGACATCACAATATTTATCAACTATTGCCTTCAAAAGTTGTATTCTATGATTAAATGTTGCTGGTTGCTCTAATGAATGAGTTTCTAAAGCAGATAAAATATCTGAATTCAAAAAAGATTGAATAACATTTAATTTTAATTGAAGTGTTTGTTTTACACATACAAAATGTTGGGTTTTGTTTGTTTTAAAAAAATTTTGATTGCTGTTTCGGACTTAAGGCATATCTTGAATAAATCATAAGATGGATAGCACAAACCCCCCATGTCCTTTAGATTAATTAATTTATGAAAACTTAATTTTTTATTAGTAATCAACTCTGTAACACACACATCACATTTAATTGTTTTTAATAATGCCCTGCCTACCCACCCAGATATATACCCTATAATTTGTACAGCACTTATGGACAGATTACTTTGATCGTTTAAAATATTTGATAATATTTCCACATTATTTTCAGCTGTATTATCACTATCAAGGTTTTTTTACTCTTTATATCTCTTACTCGAATATATGATCCACCACGTGTAACTTTTTAATGTATCAATGGTATAAAGTAATTTTCAAAATCAGTGCACAAATGACGGAGAAATCGATTACCATAAGTAAATTAAGGAATCAAAAATATAACCTTCTCCGTTTTTCGAAGTCGATTAAAAATGTAGGTATTTCGGCGGGATCAAGAGAAAAAATAGACTAGAAAAGAAAAATAGATTGTTTATGTGAATTTTGTATTCGCGTGAGTAAAGTTAGTCAATTTTGGCCGCTGTTTTTGTAATTTTGTTTAGTTGAAGTCACAAGTGAAGTAAGTATCAACATTAGTCTATCGTGTGTTTTCTCAGTTTTGCCAAATCTTGATGAGCTTATGTTGTGAGATACCGCTTTATTTGAACCCTGACACAACTGATTAGAACGACTTATGGCTTATTTTAAATAGTTTAAGCCTGCCTATGCGAAAACTGGTAATAAATTAATCCTTATTAAATCGTGTCCATGCTTAAATGTTTTAAAAAGGTAAACATATTTATACAAAAGACTTAAGCTTAAAACATAATATTACGAGTATAAGCCGCGGCTATAAGCCGTGTGTGTGTGTTCATACCGTCCGCGGAAGCTTTAGGCTGACATGTTTATGTCAGCCTAAAGCTTCCGCGGACGGCGCGTCAGATATCCAGCGCGTCAGATATCTTTCGGACGTCCGAACGGTCAAGGTTACGTCCGTGACTTACGTTCGATAATTTGCAAGGATCAGTGTACTTACATAATCTAGATGCTCTGTAAGTATAGGTTTTCAGCCGCGTCCGATAATATGTTTCCAGCTTTAGGAATGTAAAACCGCTTTGTATAGGTAAATTCTTGATAGATGTACTTTTGCTTATTTTGAAGTGAAAACTTCTTTAGCGGCGTTGCGCACCTGATCGAAAATTCGTAAGACGAATGGAGAGTAAACAGCCGGCGTGGCGTAGGAGAGGAAGTATCCCCCTCTCTTTCTACGGCGCGGCGAAAATGTATGCCTTCACCTTCTGTTTCATTTAGACGGCGCAGGACGCTTGCGCAAATGTTCGTGTTGTCATGTTTGTGTACGATAGCATAATAAATGAATATTGTATTCTACCACATATATGATATTACTTTAATACTGATAATTAAAGCAATTCGTGCAAAATTATTCCCTAACCATTCCAAAACATCAAATATGCACAACGTTAATATTCAAGTTTTTACTTCTGCCGGCACTCCGGTTTTTAAATAGCTTTATGAACTATTTGTTATGCTTTATTCAAACTGTAATAAATCTGCAATGTTCTAAATAAAAGACTAAAAGATCACCCAATTCCTAATGTCTAAATAGATAAGTATTGCCTACATCCGATGCAGAATGGGAACAAACAACACATCAGATTTTACGAGTGCAGTATTCGACAGGATGGGGTCGAATTTATATCGGATTCTGGTAACAATTTCAATAAAATTATTATGAATTGTTTTATTCACGAATAAAGTTGGTTTATGTTTAAATGAACGTTTATATTAGTGGACTCACACTTGCCAACACAATAACAAAACTTTAAGTACCTATCTTAATACATTTATATGTATAAATCTCCTGTCACGATGTTTGTCCGCGATGGACTCATAAACTACTTAACCGATTTCAATGAAATTTGCACACCGTATGCATTTTGATCCAACTTGAGATATAGGATAGCTTACATCTCAATTTTATGATAAAAAAATTACCGTCCGAGCGAAGCGGGAACAGGCAGCTAGTATAATAAATATAAATCCAAATTTATACACATACAATAAAATCAGGTAACGTTTAATATATACTCGAGTAATTGATAATGTCTAACGTGTCTTGCATTTATCGCAAAAAATATAATCACTATCAGATCTACAAATCGTATTTATTATCAAAAAGATTGTTTACGAAATTAATATTATATTTTGATTTTCCTTACAGCTATAAGTACGTTATATAAAATGTTGTTAAATATATTAATATAAAACAGCAGAATAGAAGTTACTAAGTTTTTTATACATATATTAGGTACCTACAGAAAAAAATGACAAACTGCTTAGGTAAATATTTTAATTTTAGCATTTAAAATATTTTTTTACATTCTTTAAAAAAAAGGGAATGGTTAGAGTATTCCTTAGCGACACCCAAAACGGCGCTGGTTCAAATCCTGTCTGCGGTAAAATTGTTTATTACTTTAAAAATTAAGAATAGTAATCATAATGTTGGAAGTACAACTGTCATATTTAAAAAAAAAAACATTTATCCTACGTAAAATTCTGCTCGTAATTAAGCGTAGTAAAACTGACTCCAATTAGTTTATTAGATGTCCCGATTTGATAATTCTTTTTTCAGAAAATACCACATGATTCCGCATTCCGAACAAGTAGTTTTTACCTAATAAAGTATAAGTAAGTAAGTATAGTCAAAAACCATTAGTGGGATCATGATAAAATCACTATAAAACCACTTCGGAGTCATGGCCATGCTAAAAAAAAAACAAAATCAAAATAAGGCAGGCCACCACGAAATCATAACAAATCTTTTTAAAAATAACCATCAAAATCCGGTTGTTATTGGCATATTTATTAAAAAAACTAAAAAGAAACATACAATTGAATTATGAACCTCCTCCTTTATTGGAGTCGCTAATATTCCCGAAACCCGAATCACTAATTACTTTTCTAACTTATTATTACCTAGTCTATAAATGATGAACTTTTGTCAAGGTAAGATAATAATCAAAAGTACGCACACTGCGGTTTGTATGATTAAGTATAAGCACACCTTTATTTTACTAGAATTAGGTACCTACTTAAGTGTAATTCGAAATCAAAATATGTTTATATTGGAGACACTGCCGACGTAATTTCAGACCCTTAGATTCTAAATCAGTAATTCCCAAGTCGTCCATGTTGAGCCCTAGGGGTCGACGGGAGATTCGACAGAGTCTACGTTGGACGGTAGCAAAAAACATTTATGCAGGGGGTCTACCGAATCCAGCAAAATGTTGATAGTGGTCTTTGAAATAAAATAGTTTGGGAATCTCTGTTCTCAATGCTCCAAGCTCTGACTATGTAAGAATCCGTTTCACCTAAGGTAGATATTGATCAAAAATAAAATGCAATTGATGTGCGGAGACCTTTATAGACAAATGCATTATAACTAGGAGTTACTGGATGAAATGACTGATGGTAGTTATATGGCATACCTTAGTGTCGTCATCGTCGGAGGACGGCGCTCTCGCAGCGAGCTCGTCGTCGAGGTAGGGCTCCGCTGGCCAACGTCGCTTTTCGGGTGCCGTCCGCGCGGGGGAACTGGCACCGCGCCGTCGGCCCTCCCCTCTGGCTGCCGTCGCTGCACCTCCGGGGCTGCCGTTGATCACCTGCACCACCACTCTTCTATCACGATATCGCCATGACTACTGAGTGACGCATGCGTGCCATGAATACTGAATTATTATGGTTACCGAGCCTAACCTACTTTAACCCTATAATTGACCGTCTCGTTGGTCAAGGGGCTAGCGTACATGACTAACTCCACCGATCGACCACGAGACTCGGGTTCCATTCCCGACGAGGGCAGTGTGATGAACATTTATGTGTCTGCGTTTCCGGGTTTGGGAGTCCATTAAATTTATTCTGGTATCTATTTAAGTATCTATTTATATGTATCAGTATCGTGAACACCCATAGCACAAGCATATAATTTGCATACTTTAGGCAACTAAACCAAAGTAAGCAAATTATATGCTCTTATCTTTACTATAAAAAAGAATCGCTAAATGTGTTGGTAAGCACATAACTTCCGAACGACTGGACCGATTTGGCAAATACTTTTTTTATTACATCAGTTATTGTCAGGAGAAGGTTTTTATGGAGAGAAAAACCGGGAAAATCGCAGGGAAAATGGGAAAATTAGTACTTTATTTTTTTCAAAACGGGTGAAAGGAATTTCGCCGGGACAGCTAGTATAATATAAAACTCTTCAAAAGTTTTTAGACTATTTCATTACTTAAATATAATTTCATTACTTAAATTGTTTAGAAAAAAAAATGTGTTACTTGTCCAGGACTTGTCTTGTTCCGGCGAACTTCGTCCCACCCGATCAGTTTGTACGGTAAAAGTTAAAATGTTGTTTTCCCCAGTTTCCTCATAGTTTATTGGATTGAAAAGTATCCTATGTCTTTCTCCCGATTCTAAGTTACCTTCAATAAGAAAATTTGGATTTTCCATGATGGATTGGAAAAAAAATGTTGCTCGGGTTTGGATTTGTGGCCGGTTGGCGATAGGCTTGCCACCTATCACATTTTGGGACTTAGTGTCTTAGGCTAGTCGTGTGTGCTCTCGTTGCATCTGTCAACCTCTTCGGGGATATGGGCGGGAAGTTACCTACTTTTTTATTTATTTACATAGGCTAAATGGCTCCAAGGTTCGACTTAGTAATATAGTCTTATTACAACGTAGTACGGGCTATAATATCCACTTTATTTCGTTCTATATTAACACGAGTAAGACTGACGTACTTGTCATTTTAAACAATTTTCAATGGCACATTAAAGTTATTTAGATTTTTTAGTATGCTAACACTCAATTGTGTTTCGATTGGGACGGGAGTAAAACACCCTTTTGCAAAATACTTTAGTATTGCCAGCCTCAGGTTAGCAGTACACTACTGAAATAATAAACTACCTAGGCAATAATGGTGCGATGCCGCTACTAACCGTGAGACTCAAATGTCAACCACACAAAAAAAATACACGTGTTCAACTAAACACTGTCTAAAATTGACATCCAACCAATTATAAATGTGGATGACAATAAAAACAAGACTAATAAACGCCTTAAAGTTACTTTTTTTATGTTATAGGAAGGCAAACAAGCAGACGGATTTCCTGATGGTAAGAAATTCACGACGCCTAGAGACACCAAAGGTGGTAATGGTGCGTTGCCAACCTGAGGTCGGGATGTTAGACCTCGAGCAAAAGTAAGTTTACCGGCTACCTTACCCTCCGAACCGGAACACGTCATGACGTTATGGCGGCAGGAATAGGTAAGGCGGTGGTACCAATCCGGGCGAGTCGCTGCCAAACTCTACCACCTAGTAAAACCTTACTTAACTCAAACCTCATCTCATTATTCGATTGTATACATATTAACAATGTGCAGTCTAAAACTCCAAGAAACCGTTTCTTATTATTATATCAACATGTAGCGATTTGATAATCCTTTTTTTAGAAAACTGGTGATATCGAGACCGTCCCAAGTAAATTTTAACATTCCACTAGTAGTTTCGATAATCCAAACATTTTCATCATGTTAACAATAACTTTATCATCTAAAACCACTAATCGGATTTTGTTACGACGAAAAAGGGACCACCATAGAACCATGATACCTATACCTTTACAAAAAAAAGTTATTGGCCAAGTTAACAAAAAATAAAATAAAAAAACCACTCTTTGGAATAGCTAAGAAATAAAGTATCTATCGTTGTTAATGGAATATAGTTTCGCACACTTCAGAAGAATGTATTTCAGTAATTAGCAGTCATTACTTTAAAAACAAGACTTCAACAAACGCCTTGCGGTTACATAATTCAATCTCAGACTCATTACTCGACTGTCTAAATATTGACAATGTGCAGTCTAAAATAATGGAGCTCGAGACGAAAGTCTGCAGAAGCAATCTGACAACAAAAAATGGTGGGTGAATGTAATGTCGCCGTGAATGGGGATATCTCGCGAGGGACGGACGAAGGGGGAGGGAAAGCTAGAGTATTACACTTTTTAAGAATTATAGGACATTACCTTTTTTACAATGATGTTTTATATTATCTATAGATTGTTTTAGCATTTTATGTATTCTCGTAAAATCCTAAAAGAAATGTGAAATAACTTAAAAGTATGTTTTAAATGCATTTTGTTTTGTTATCGACAAATTAGTGCGACAAAAACATGACATTTAGTGTGTGAAATTGCTAGAAACTAAGTTCGTTTACATTTAATTGTTATAGATAAGAATTTTGAAACATCAAACTAATTTTAAGTTATTCATTGCTATCTTTATTCGAACGAATTCGATGCTCTTTCGAATAAAGTTTGATGGAGTTAAATACAAATTACAAAATGTTTTAGGATTCCACTTGTATGAAGTTTAATCGTCGCCGTCTTAAAAGTAGGTAAATATGTATAATAGAAATTTGAACAAGTGTATGTGGGAGTGTAAATATTAAATATGCAATGAAACTCCACAGAGCGATTACAACGTACATAAATTATAGAATTTATATTTATTAGGTATGTAAAATGTCATAGACATCTTATATCTTACTAGGTGGTACGAGAGCTGTGTAGCTAGCTTCCCGGATTAGTATTATACCAACTTTCCCTACCGGTTTCTGTTACAATAGCGTTAATGTTCGCAATTATCGTGTTTTTTATAGTAGGTAGGTAAACGTTAACTTAGAACTCTGTTACAAGCGACGCACAAAAATTTCATTACTCTGCAGGAAATTTATGGTTCGTATGATTTGACTGTTAAAAAGTATCGTGAGACGTCTCACAGAATCCGAGACGCGTGGCCACACCAAAGACAAGGTGGTTAAGTCGCTCGACTCAGGACGTCTTTACTGAATATTTCAGCATGTAATTGCAGAATCGCAATTTTCGTTCATCAAAGCGCTGACTCATTACACAGCTGAATTAATGGCGGTCCCCGTTTCTGTCGCCCTCTGGAGAATAAAACCAGCTGGAAATATCAGGTGAAGGCGGCTAATGCTGCGGCAGTCCGCTCATTTATTATAGATACCAGTCCACGCGAAAAATCCTAACTTGTCCCTGCTTAGCGCTAATGGAATCGCATAAATTACTGGCCAATTACGGTCGCCGGGATAAAGCTCTTTCGATCGGTCGTTTTCAGAATATGACTCCGTTTATTACTTACCCACATGTTACTTTATGCCCTGAAATGCTTTAGGTGCTGTAAAATTTTACTGAAAGTTTTTTCTTTGCGAAGGATAAGGATTTAATAAACCAGTGTCTATCCATACTGGTTTATAAATGCGAAAGTTTGTCTATGTTGCTCTTTCATGGCTAAACAGCTGAACCTATTTGATGGATATGCATTGAGCTTAATATTCGAGTAGAAACATAGCCTACTTTTTTGAAAATAAATCGACCCCCTAAAGGACTCTAATGACAGATGAATGTTTGAAAATCGTAACTATTTTACGCTGACGTAGTCGCGGATAAACAATAGATAAACGCCGTGTACCTACCTACTTACTTACCTACCTACCGAGATCATCATAAGTCAAATTTAGAATTTTGACATAATGGTGGTACCTAATTTTGTTGCGCACACACTAAACTAATTTTAAGTTATTGGTATCTTCTTTCAACAAAAGTAATAAAAATAGATAAAACACTTTTAGTGCTATCAGATTAACCTGAACACGTCATTTCTACAGACGTTTAATCTACCACTCGGAAAACGTTGATTGAAAACAGCACGATTTGACATGACTGGACTGATCTGACATGAATGTTCCATCTCTTTTGTTTTTGTTTAATTTGAGAAAGATAGCATGCATCTAAAATAAGTTTAGTTTGTGAACAGCAGAATCACCACCAATGTCTGAGGACATTGTGGAATTCAGCAGAAGGTAATAATTCAAATAACTCCTCACATCACTCTCCATGATAGATGCGGTAGAAAACGTTAAGGCAATCAATGTCTCTGCTCAAAGTCTAAGAGTCAAAGCCTGTTGGAGATACTTTATTTATTCGTATTACGAGTAGTCTAACCTAACCATTTATCAAACTTTTGACAGACGCTAAGAATACGTAACGTACGTTAACAGTAAATCTGCAAAATACCGAATCTAATTATTTCACTACCACGTTGTCATTTCATAATTATTTTTCAAAAAGATAGCTAATTATTCCGAGATGGTCGCACATAAATATTAGCCAGATCCAACTAGTAGTTTGTGAGTTAATAACATATTAAGTTTTATCTATGATAACGATGTGAACATGAATTATCTGATGTCAACATGAATGCATTAAAACAAAACAAACAAGAAAACAAAACAACAAAATCGGATTGCTATTGGCCGAGTAATTGTGTAACAAACTTACAACAAAATAAAAAAAAGCAGTCGAATTGAGAACATCCGCTTTTTTAGTCGGTTAGTAAAAGGAACAGCTATAGTATCTGTGATGAATGAATGAATGAATTTGACAGCTGTCAAAAGTGACATAAAAGGATGAACTTAGTATACTGCCTTAAAACAATTCAAGCGATTCGTAATCTGCGAGGGTATGTTCGTAATTAGGGACAGTGCAGAGCAGCGTCTCGGCCGGCCGAATTACACGGCCCACTGGAACACAAAGCGATCATCCGGCTATTACGGTCCGGTGGGAGTTTCAGATAGTTAAAAATCAAGGGGCTTCGGAAACGGAGATTATACAAGTTGCCACTGATTCTAGAACTAGCTTCACTTGTAACATAGTTGTAATTTATTCATCAAGTTTGTTCATTCGAAGAAACTACACAGTAGATAATACTTATTTAAAATATCAGAAAGTTTTTAAAACGGATAAACCGGGTTTGCAAAAAAAATAGATTGGACATTAGGGTTAACGCGTTTCGGGAAAAGTTTCAGAAGTGTTCGATATCGCTGGAAAAAGCTTTTATTCAATCGGTTTTGAAACAGATATTTTTGTCTATTTCAATAAAGCATTGCGTAGAGACAAAATGATAATAACGTAAAATGCCCTGTTCACCTACTTCTTAAGAATAAGGTACTTGCGGGTATTAAGGGCCGGTGTCTATTAAGGGCCATGTTCAAAAAATATTACTAAGAAACGTTGTATTCCTTTCAACGTACACACACAATGTAAACGA
>NJDD01000319.1:390277-404762 GCA_002245505.1 Calephelis nemesis
TCGCCTGCCATACCTGCAACAATACAAACAATCCATTATTATCAGCTTACTCCAATCTATTTTTTTGTAATGTGGTAAGATACCTAATGTGGACTGATGATCTGGTCAAAGTCGCGGGGAGTCGCTGGTTGCAAGCGGCTGGAGATTGTGACTTGTGGCGCTCTTTGGGGGAGGCCTATGTCCAGCAGTGGACATCCTCCGGCTGATGATGATGAAGACGATGATGATGAAGCCCAAGGCTCTCCTGATGGCAAGAGATAACCACGGTCTATAGATGCCATAGATGTTGTAGGTGTATCGCTGTCTTGTGACCAAGCTCTACCAGCTACCTATACCTCCGGACCGGAACATGGTACTGTCATGGAGGCAGAAATAAATGAGGCAGTGGATCCCTACCTGGACGAGTTTCTGAAATATATTTGTGTTGACTCAGGACCTTTTATGATTGTATACTAGCAAGTTAGCTTCGCAATCAACAGAAATTATATTTCTATTATATTTCTATATAACTGTGACAATCGCATCATAATCTGTAGCATGGATTAGGATTTAGGTCACACGAACAGTAATTAACAACAGTGAAGATCATATTTAATTTATATTTTGTCGTCCTTTTTGACCCTCTTTGGGTAATAAGTTTGACATGTCTGTATGTGTGTGTAAGTCTGTTTGTCTGGGGCATCATAACTTTTGAACGGATGATATCACATACGTTTTGTCTGGGGTTATTGAAACCTCAGAAGTACCCTCTTTACAATTAAAAAAATAATTTTCGAAATCGGTTCACAAATAAAGAAATTTACATAAAGAAAAAAATAGGAGTTATACATATTACCTCCTCCTTTTTTTGTAGTCGATTAAAATGTATTTAATATATGATGTGGCGGACTTTTTATAGGAATTTCATGTTCTACAACGTATGTATTGAACTTTGACTCTAACAATATTTACTTACCGAGCAGAGGGAAAGATGTCTGACCTAAAAACGCATACCGATGTACGTTTGTAATGCAGCATAGGGTGCACTTTCTTTTAGGGTTGGCAACAGGGATATTTTACCAAGTCGAAGTAGCAAAAGCGTTTTGACGATTATTTTTAAATTATTTGTTTTCGAATATGTGTGGTTGTCAAAATCAATTTAAACATACACGTTTGATTACACGTTGAATTGTGCAAATATTTTAATATTTAAACAAACATGTCATATGTTAATTACTATCGAAATCATGAAGTGACAATGAAAATAGAACACAAATTTTAATTTCAATAAATTAATCTTTAATAGAAACATCCAACTTAAAAAATCTTAAAAATAAATGAAAAAAGGATAGGTTTACCTGATATAGATTACCTAATAGCTATTTAGCTATTAGGTAAATTAAGTACGAACGTATGTCGTAAAGACTACAGTTTTCATGAAAAAATTACTAAACTGATTTTAAATGAATTATTAGCACATTGATTCCCTGTGCTCTAGGTGGTAGAGTTTTGCAGCGACTTGCCTAAATTGATATCACCGCCTTACTTATTCCTGCCGTCCGCGTCATAACGTCACTGTTTGGCATTAACGTGTTCCGGTTCGGAGGGTAAGGTAACCGGTAAACTTTCTTTCGCTCGAGGCCTAACATCCTCAGTTTGGCAAAGCACCATTACCACCTTTGGTGTCTCTAGGCGGCGGAAATTTCTTACCATCAGGAAATCCGTCTGCTTGTTTGCCTTCCAATATCATAAAAAAACCTTGAAGGATAAATTACGTATTCCAGTATTAGATTTAAGTAACTTTATAACATGTGCGAAGCCGGAAGCAACAGTTAGTAATTGACTCGCGGCCGGTGTCTAGTTAGGCACTCGACCAACGAGGCGGTCAAGATATGTAATATTAAAGAATATCAATAGCGTACATGCGAAGTCGCGGGCGTGAACCAGTAATCTATATAGCCGACAATAATTATTGAGTTTGTTGCTATCGGTAACCCTATAGCGGAGGTGGGGGGGTGAAGGGTGGTCTTGAACTTGCGTGGCAGACTGCGCGGCGCCTCGACCTCATCCGATTACATCCTCAGCCTTCTACCCCAGACCGTGGTTCGGATTACATTTTATGTTTTAGAGTTTTTTTACTGTATGATCAAAGTAATCCTACTGATATTATAAATACAAAAGTTTATATGTTTGTTTGTTAGGTACTACTTCACCTAAAATTTCATGAAATTTGCCACACACATAGAGGGTAACTTGAATTAACACATAGGTTCGTTTTTATTTTAATTACTCGGGAAACAGCTAGTAGACATTCTATAATATGTATTTGAATGTCACGTGTTATAGAACACACTACTGATTTATTTTAATATAGGACCTTAAAGCGTATTAACGATAAAAAAGTATATAACTTACAAGTAAGTCTTATTTAAGACCGGTACTAAACTAATAAGCAATAGTTCTCGACTTTGCTTGAAAATATCGTAGTAAAATTCACAAAACATGATATTTTCACAGATTAATAAACGTAAAAAATAATTTGTTTAGCTTTGCTTCTCGCTTTTGCATTATTTATTTTAATTACGATCTAGACCTATTTTGAAGAAATATAGTTTATCACAAAAATTAGCTTTCGAAGAGAAAACGAAAATTTCGTCCCTGCATTCTCAAATCAATACCCAATAAGTACTTATTTTAAAGCTTTACTATTTATTTTTTTGTCTACAGTGTCAAAAGGTACTACAATTACAGACGTCTTTAAGAGTGGTATTAGTCGTGGTATAACGTATTATGTTACTTAAACCCATAATACAGGCATATATTTTGCTTAGTTGGATGCGTGTAATTTTTCCAGGGACATTTATTTATTTATAGTAAAATATTCTACAAAACATAAAACTACTTAAACAAAAGTATTTATACAAAAACAAAAAATATAAAAAATCGATGGTTATTATACATCAATATCGTAATTATTATACATCAATATCATAATATCAATTATCGTTGCAAAGGAATCAGAAAAAAATTGTTCACTTAAACAATGCAAGTGAAATTTGTTTGCGTTGATATTTTAATAAACTGCCATTGGATAGGAGTCGCTGCTATCAAGAACAAACGATTCAGCGAAAAAAGCTCTGATTATTTGTCAGACATTTTGCGAAAACAAAAGTTTTACCCAACTCTACAAATTTATAATAGACTAGCAGTTTCACGCAGCTTCGCCTGCGTACATGGCATATACCAAGGCCTTAACATGGCTTCTACTGCACCGATTTTGAGAAAATGCCTATGTCATTCAGGGATAATGTAGCATTCTAAAGGTGAAAGAATTTTTGAAATCGTTCCAGTAGTTTCTGAGCCTATTCATTTTACACAAACAAAAAAAGGTGTGTGTGCGAGTCACACACGGTAGAAGTGAAACTTCAGTAAATCGACAAAAGAATGAGATAAATATATATTTGTGTCTCTTTACCTGTCGCTTCTCCGTTGCACCCGTTTTGAAATCACAACGATTCTAAAGAAGTTTCACTTCAAAAACATTTCCTCTTTATAATTTTAGTATAGATATTAGTGTAGTCAAGTGCGTGGGCTCGCTAAGTTCGCTAATCTCAATTTAAGTAACTCTATCCTTAAGAAAGGGGGGTAAAAGTAAGCGATAAGTAAATTTGACGTAGTAGTAAACACATTATCACCGAAACTCCACTTTTGGCACAGAAAACCATTTTTAAACAACTAGTCGAGCGTAAGTTGGAAAGTTTTAACACTAAAAACATCATCCATCTTACCAGCAATAAAGATAAGTAATTGACTTTCAGTTCAAATAGATTAAATGAAATATTAAAATGGCTTTCGCACAAACAATATTTTAATCTTACTTGCGTTAATGGATTCGTTTGCATTATCTCTAACAAAAGTTGTCTGTCTGATTGTGGACTAATTTCTGGAATGTTTAGGAACAACCTGCGACCACCTTTACGTTTATTGAAACCAGTACGTAGCTTCAAAAAAAGAACACACTTTCATAAAATTATTGTGAGATCGTTGTGGAGCGGAGTCGCCTCTGTGGTCGAGCGGTCCGGGTGTTGGACTTGACTGCATGAGGTCTCGGGTTCGAATCCCGGGTCGGCCAACAAAAATTGGATTATTCCAATTTTCTAATAAAAAAAATGTTGGTCGGGATTTTAAACGTGCCCGGTTGGCGATAGGCTTGCCACCTATCACATTATGGGACTTAGTATCTTCGACTAGTCGTGGGTGCCCTGGTTGTGCCTCTGCCTACCTCTTCGGGGATAGGGGCATGAAGATACTTTTTTTTTATTGTGAGATTGATGTAAAAATTATTCATCTTTTAAGTGAGACAAAAGTGGTAAATATATATCACGTTTGAATAAAATCAGTTCTATAGTTTAGGAGATTATTCTGAAAATACATTGTGAAACGAGATTTTATAAATGTGACAGATATATGTATAAGATATGCAAAGATGCAGACTTTTAAAACTTTGATGCTAATTTATTTTAAAACACGCACGCATACACATGCCCTCTCGAACAAACACACACACACACACTCACACACTCACAACCCACGTTCTATTGTCCTTAACTTTTCGAACGGGGCTCTCCAAAAGTCAGCACCATGACTTCGCCCTAGATATCCACTAAAAGGTTCATTTACAAATTCATAAAACAAAGGTAAGTAGTAGAAGTTCTTTCTCTCTATAAATAATACAGGTCTTCAAAATCGAACTCTACCCCCCATTTTTTATGACTGATTGTAGGGTATTTGGGGGCGCTAATAAGGAAAATGACCAATACGTCCAGATTTTTCAGAAAAGTACTATGAAAATTTGGTCTCTCTCTCGGATAATACCAATGAGTAATGTCTATTAGTTAAACACATTTAAAGTACATAGGTGATACATATCTTAACATATTATTTACATAACAAAAACTCAGTGGTACCTTGTCCCTTTTAACCGACTCAAAAAAAATAAGGTTCTCAATTTGCCTTTATGTTTTTTTATGTTTATAATACGATTACTTGGTCAATAGCCAACCGTTTTTGATATTTATTTTATAGAAAAATAGTAGTAGTCCGATAGTAATTTTATCATAATCGGACTAGCAGTTTTTGAGATCTACTTAATAATGTTTCATCACATATAAGATATGAAAACAAAAATTGTAGTAAGTATAAGAATGTTGATAAAATTGATGTGGGACCATTTCAAAATCTTTTGCTATCTTTAAAAAAAATCAAATCGTATCGTGGTACTCCTAAAGAGATATTTGGAGTCGGTTTTTGCCAGTTTAGTTTTTGTGTCTTTTTAAAGTATCTTCATCAAGACATCAAAAAAATCAAGAGTATCAGCCTATATAATGCTATTTTGAATAAAAAAAAATAGTCTGTGGTTCGACAGAACTGAATAACTACCATTAACGAAGTCGCTGGCATTACTTACATCAAAATAACAGCGATACTGCTATTTTGAGATAAACACGTGGCACACACTCGTGAACGTCAGATTAAATACAAGTTGTGTATGGCAACATTAGTATGTCTTGTGTTGTAATAGTATAAATAGTAATGTCTTACCTAATTAGTAGGACAAACAACATAAACTTAACGCATAGCTTTTTATAGGAACAGGCTGTTTAACTTTTAAAGGAATTTTATGGTATATCCAGAGTATTTACGATGTTGCCATAGCGAGATGTAAAATCGGATCACAAGAGTGGCAAGCATTGAGGTTATGCCGTCAGGAATGTATAAGGAGATGAGTAACAATCCAGGCGAATTTATACAAGACTCTACAATATATATTACAATCTAAACTACTTACACTTACTAGCTTACTCCGCTATCGAATTATGGGGTCGTTACATCCTTACGAAACTATACTCCTTGAAAATCTATACATTTTTACCTTTTATAAAATCTAACAAGATAACAGATTTTTTGGTTTATTTGAACGTGATAAAATGAGCATGAGCAATGAATGAATTTTATCAGTCAAAATCTTATTTAAATAAGCCCAATAAAACTGCAAAAACCGAGAGTATTTCATTGGATACCACGTGGCGATTTGATAATTCTTGTCGCAAATGTTTCCGAAATGGTGCCACATATCTTTCTAAAACAAGAACTATTAAAATCGGTTGGCCGAGTAATCGCATACCTAGTACACATTCAAAAAAAAAAAAAAACAGTGCTGTCAAATTGAGAACCTCCCCCTTTTTTGGACTCGGTTAAGTCTGAAATTAAAAAATGTTTAAAGGAAATATTTTTTCAATAATTAGCCTATTTCACAAGGAGGAGGAGAAATATATCTATACGCATTAAAAATCTTGAAACAACGGTCTTTGTAAGTTGAGTATTACATAATAATTGGGATTGGAAGCAACTTATTTACAAATTGTTTAATGTACGCACACAAAACTAGAGTTCGAAATTATTAAGATTATGATACCTAATTGTTGAAAAATTATTATAACTGTCGAATAATAATCTATCCCCATTTATAACTTAAAAAAAACTCGTTATTTTTTTACTTACAAATTATATTTACAGTGACATACTATTATTTATTAGAGCCCGATTTATAACTTAATCTCTTTAATTTTTTTTCTTGCAGTTTATATTTACAGTGGCATAATATTATTTATAAACATTAAGATTTTTTGTGAGAAGTCAGCTGACAAGCACACGGCTCTCCTGATGGAGGCAACCGTGTCTTATTGACACCATAGATATTAAATAGTACAGGTGCCTATCTGTCCTATGGCCGGGTCGGAACATGATCGAGTCATTATAGCTGCAGGAATAGGTAAGATGGTACATCCTTATAGGCTATGTTTCAATACTCTACCACTAATGGTCTTATTGGCAATGACCCATTTAACCCATGTTTGTCTGTATGATTTGCCAGGCATGGAGGCAGATAGTCTTTTCTACACACGAGACAAGGATCAACACGGGGGTTAAATAAATATTAGTTTTAGTATTGCGAAATGGGAATTAAATAAATAAAGGCGATAATATGATGTTTTGTGTTCATTGCTTGTCTGGACCTGTTGTGAACTTAACTGCTGTTATTTTTGTTATGACTATCAAGTAACCTATTAGCTGACCTGTCTTAGGTCACTTTAATAAACTCCGTGTCACGTTTCTACTTAAGTATAGGCACTTAACTTCTTGGAGATAGATTTTCAGTTTCATGCTCTGAATTATTCCAATTTATCCCAAGAATTATTAAATTTACTAAATAAGATTAATTTCAATAATTAACACTGCAAAAATTACCTTAGATTTATTTTATTGCCAGGTTGCGATTTGCTTTTGCGAATTCTTTTTCGGAATGTTGTTTCGAGGTGCTAAATTTTATAAAAAGGGGTTTTCGCTTATACTAGTCGGAACTTATAAGACACTCATTCGAAATCATCACCCAAAATGTATCTTCACGCCCATATCCCCGAAGGGGTAGGCAGAGGCACAACCAGGGTACCCACGACTAGCCGAAGACACTAAGACCCACAATGTGATAGGTGGCAAGCCCAACCGGGCACATATCAAATCCCGGGCAACTTTTTTTTTTTATTAGAAAACCATATTTTCTTTTTGTTACTCGACCCGGGACCTAACTAAGTCATATCCAACACTTGGACCGCTAGACCACAGAGGGGAACTACCTTCCTAAAAAACATTTATCAAAATCTATTTGTTATTGCTCGAGCTTAACAAACATACTCGTACAAAAAACATGCAGTCGTACGTACCTACTACTTTTTGGAGTAAGTTAAAAACTTGATAAATTAAGTATACAATAAAATATTTAAAGTAAAATATAGTTTATTAATGAAAACCTATGATTTAGTAGCCAGGGCGCTGTTATGTAACATTTTATAGTTCATAATATAGGTATATACCTACTATATACCTGTCTCAGCCACAAAACTAGAGAAATAACCATAGAATAACTAAACTGCGTACAAAAGATGCACTGATGTACGAAACGGTAATACTTTAGAATATAGAAATTATTAATCCAAATTTTATGTTCTTTAACTTTAACTTTTCTTTATTATTTTTATATAAATCACTTGATATTAGCTCATGATGAAAGAATAATTAAACATACATATGCGGAAATGTTTTTTTTTAAATGTTTGTAATAATTATACATATATTATATTTTTGACAAAATAATGACTTAAGACTAAGAACTTAGTAAATATAGGACAGCAAAATAAAATTTGTATAATTGTGGTTATATTGGAAAGCTTTTGATCACCGAAATTGAATTTGTAAATTGTGATTAAATTGTAGTTTTTATGTATTTCAATCTTAACTACCTAAATTAAACATAATATGTAGTTGCATGCCAGTTCTTGGTTCAACAGGTTTAAAGGTCATAACTTTACTTTTATCAACACTACTAAATGTTCAATCCCTGTTATAGCAAATAAAGATTTTGATTTGATTAAAAAAAACGGCCAATATTTATAACCTATCTAAGATAAGAGATCGTAATTTTTTAGATCAGTTGCCAGGTAAACCGGTATTTTTCAATGATTAAAAAATATCTTAACAACAAAACTCTTTAAGTTCTATCTTTATCTATAGATAGGTAGGTTATTAATAGTTGCCGTAAATTGATGCTTACATTGGTAAGACAAATTTAAATGATGGGGAATTTTTTTAGGGACCACTCCAATAATAACATTCAAAATATTTCGTGAAATAGAATTAGGAAATAATATCAATCTCTCCGTTTAAAAGTTTATAGCAATTTTTATAGAAGGTTGACTATTTCCTCTCATTTTCTGCAAGGAAAATTGGTAAGATTCATGAACTAAATCGCCAAGGTTACAGATAAGGATGTGCATTTATTTCATAATTATCAATCAAGTTTAAAAATGTTCAATATTCAAATGCAGTATTTTCACGTGGCAAAGCCGCAGGTAATATATTTTAGTCTAATGTTTAAGGATGGAAACATACGAGCGTTTAGATAACTTTTTTCTATGACATTGGAAGGCAAACAAGCAGAAGGACTTCCTGATGGTAAGAAATTCCCGCCGCATAGAGACACCAAATGTGGTAATGGTGCGTTGCCAACCTGAGGCCGGGATGTTAGGCCTCTAGCAAAAGTAAGTTTACCGGCTACCTTAACCTCCGAACTGGAATACGTCATGACGTTATGGCGGCAGGAATAGGAAAGGCGGTGGTACCAATCCAGGTGAGACAGATGTCACAGTGTTAGTGATAGTAAGCATATGCTCGCCTTTTACGAGCTGCCTGGCAGGAAGGCAGGGCAAGGATGGTCTATTCTGCAAAGAAGCCCGGACCACAGTCTTAATACTAACTACTTAATACTTGCACAGAACAACGCTGGGGGGAACGCCGGGAAGCGAGCGGCAGGGTCGGCGAGCGCAAACTCCATACAGTTTGCGCTCTCTATCTAGAAGGGTTTGCACTCGTTATTTGTTAAAAAATATGTTATAGTGTATTTTATTATAATGTAATACTTGCTGTCTTGTAAATTTATAATAGTTTACAGGATGTGTTCCGTTTTTATTCGTAAATAAGCCATCCGGCTTGCTGACGTTTCGTCCACAAAATTTTCATCCACAATGGATGAAACGACACCTTTTTATTTTATTATTTTTCCACCGTCGATTCGTGCACCATTAAATTTTTTTTATACAGTCAGATACAAAGCTTTAACAAAATAAAGCTATATATATAAACAAATAAAATTTAGGTATATGTTTTAAACTTTTATATATAAATTGATACATCAAAATCACTAATAACTCTTTTTTTTATGTTATAGGAAGGCAAACAAGCAGACGGATTTCCTGATGGTAAGAAATTCACACCGCCTAGAGACACCAAAGATGGTAATGGTGCGTTGCCAACCTGGGGTCAGGATGTTAGGCCTCGAGCAAAAGTAAGTTTACCGGCTACCTTACCCTCCGGACCGGAACACGTCATGACGTTATGGCGGCAGGAATAGGTAAGGCGGTGGTACCAATCCGGGCGAGTCGCTGCGAAACTCTACCACCTAGTCAGATGTCACGGTGTTAGTGATGATAAGCCTTTGCTCGACCTTTACGTGCTGCCTGGCAAGAAAGGCAGATGGCCATTCTGCAAAGGAGCCCGGACAAACACGGGGAAAAATTACTCAAGATTTTTTTTTTACACTTATGATGAAGTTTAGCTTATAATAAGAATTAGTATAAAGTTAAAGTGGGTAAAACAAATCCAAATGTTTTATGGATAGCATGGTGAAAATTATTTTACTCCAATGAGCGGCACGAAGCAAAAAAGCTGGATTCATAAATATATCACATACCTACTGCAAATTATACATTATGAATGATTTTAGTTTGAATTGATTATATATGTGATTAAAAATAGTAAGTAGGTAATGCTAAATCAATGTAGCTGTTGTCACATATATATTATGTTTTTTTTGTTATTATATCGTTTATTAGCATAAAACTTTTTATCTGACTGTACTTAACAATTTCAATAATTTGATAGTGAACGAATCGTCGGTGAAAAAAATTATAAAATAATAGGTGTCGTTTCGTCCACTGTGGATGAAAATTTTGTGGACGAAACTTCAGCAAGACCATCTTCGGTTTTATTATTAACTTCACATTTTTTTGTTTGCCATTTTAAAATAAAACTTTTAGATGAAATGTTTAAAATGTTATTATTTGACAACCCTGACTCTTGACTGACTTGCCGTGTGTAGGTATATAAAATGTCGGCATGAATTCAAGAACAAAGGAGTTGGACTACTGGTAGGTAGAATTCTTAATACTGTGCCCGGACCAACACGTCCTTGTTGCAGACATGAGTTAAAGCTATTGAGATGATGGTTTATGTTTTAAAATTTGAAATCTATTTTTCCAACTATTCGTGGACTGTTAAAGCAATACATTATTTTTGCACTGTAACTATGTCATGGTAATTAGCATGTCATACTAATATTATAAAGAGGAAAACTTTGTTTGTTTGTTTGGTTGTAATGAATAGGCTCAAAAACTACTGGACCGATTTTAAAAATTCTTTCACCATTCGAAAACTACATTATCCACGAGTGACATAGGCTTTGTTTCATCCAAATCGGTATAGTAGAAGCCAAGTTACGCAGGCAAAGCTGCGTGAAACTGCTAGTATTAAATTAAGTTCAAGCTCGCCGATCGCATTCGCAACAGCAAAATCAAAAAGAAAGTGGGATTGTAAAAATAACAAACCAATTAATTCGGTCATGAGTAAATAATGGCAGATGCAATATTGGCAAAACAAAGGTACGAGTTTATACAATACGAATGTGGTGGATTGTAGGTATCCAGTAAGACATTTCATGATCTTATCACTAGGGTACTAGCCAAGGTCGATGTCACGAATCTCCAAAACCGTTTGTGTGAAATGAGTAATAATGATTGTGGAGAAAGCTAGGCAGGGTATAGAAATCGTGACATTTGGCACTCGACACTCTCTGCCAAACTCGAAAGAAACTTGGCATGAAGATATGTATAATGTATATAATAATTATGTTAAAATATAGTATTTTCAATACGTAACTAAACTTTCAACATGTGTTATTTAAATAACTTAGGTGACTGATCACTTACGTACTGTTATATCGACCGGCCAATGTTAATAATGTATCTCAATCTAATGGATTTCAAGCAATCTAGATAGCTGCGTATCCGCCGGCCTATCCCATATCTAATTGCCATATTTATCCAGTCCACAGATATGTTAATGGCAAGCGATAACATAAAAATGGATCAAAATATCAATCTTGGACAGCGAGTTTTGGATTAGGATTGATTATTAATATTGGCCGTAAATGAACGACAGACATGATAATCTTCGTATAATTAAACGCGCGATCGCATTGGTGTGAGACTGTCAAATTCTATGAACTATTCTTAAAAAATACTAAGGACGTCGCGAGTTACCTTAACATTTACGATATTTAAGGTTTAAGATATTATTTAAAAAATAGAGTATTTATTAAAAGACGAGCTGGGCCAACGAATGAACTTATAAAATAAAAGTAGCCTAAGTTACTCCTTGTTACATCAGCTACCTGCCAGTGGAAGTCGTGTCTAATCGGTACAGTCAGTCAGACAGAGATTACCGGGAACATACAAGACAGACGAAAATATTAATAAATATTATTTTAGTATATACATACACGTACACATTTCGCAATTCGCATTTAACAAAAAGCGGTTATTTTAATATTTCAAACAATCCAATTTTATTTATCTATATGTATATACAGTAGAGTGAGATGTTGCGGCTTTAGGGAGTTGTGCAACTCTTATTAGATGAAGATTATTTACTTAAATTTTACATTCGCTTCCACATTATTGATGCATTCACTACAATATATTTGTTTCAACAGAACTTACAGTAATAAAAGTTCTTGTGAGAAGGCCCTTATCTCGGCACGACAGATCAAGATCCAGTGTGCTGACGGGACCGAGTCACGAAATGTCGAGGTAGGGTACGACGACCACACGTTTAGGTGCAATTTTCACCCGAATACACAAAGCAAAGGTGAGTAATGTGTGTTTACCAATCTATGTATATATGATTGTTCAAGTCTAGAAATCTAAAACTTCAAGCATTTCGTTCGCTTGCGAGTATCCTGAAGACAAAACAGTAAATTTAAAATAGCGGTCACCAGGTGCCACATTATAAAATTTAATATGGTGTATCAATTTACGAAACCTTTAGGTTACTTGAGTACATTATTTCATCCACTACAGAAAAAAAACATTGAATAAAGAGCTGCCGTCGAGCAGCTCTTTGTTATAAAAAAAAACCTATAGATATAATTTACGTCACATGAAAAAAAAACCTATAGATATAATTTACGTCTCTACGTAGTTCTTATACTTGTATATGTTATATTGTCGTTGTCAGAATTACCACTGAGTAACTTCTGAGTGAGTCACAAAAAAACTCAAACTTGACATCTTCATCATTACTTTACTACTGAAAGTCGCGTGACGTGCCCCACATGAAAAACCTTTTCTTCTTTTTTATTATGATGTAATAATTCCAGTGTTTGGCTTCTAGCAGGGAGGCTGGACGGTACGGTACTTCTAGATTCTTGTACCTTAGCGTTGATATCTAGTACGTACCACTGGAGATGATGAGTTGATACCAGCTATATCTGATAATTCATATTGATTTTTAAAGTATTCTGCCATTTCTGTTACCAAAACGATATTGTCACAGATAAGTTAGGGTTATGAAGCTTGGAACGCTAAAACTCTCTCATTTAAGATGATAAAGCATCCTTTGCCTTCCGATACTATAAAAAAGCATGGTTACAGTAATGCAAATGGGCAGCGCGTCTTGTCGTGACTTGCCTGCGCGTGGGCCGGCCTAGCTATGATCTACTATATGTACAATATCTTCAAGGTTAGCGGCCTTACTCTCAAGTACACTCAACCTCAAAAATCATTTAATCCAACAGGAGAAGATGCGGACATACCTATTTCGTTGTTTAAATGACCAATGCTTAGGACATTTTAATTGGATCTTGATGGCTTCTGTTCACAAATTGCCATAAACTATTAAGAACAACCTTGCAACATACAGGCAACATCTTAGTCTAATTTCTATTACGGCAACTTTATCTCGTTGTTTCCAATCATGTACAGCAAATTTTCTCCTGCTTGTCATGACCCTTCAAGCAGTTTACATTAAATCTAATACTTATCAAGTGTTAAAAGAGTCTTCTGTCTGCTCTTCGATATGCCGAGAAACAATGGAGATGACGCAGATATGTAGCTTTGGTTTCTAACTTAACTAGGGGAGAAAAGTAACTTTTAGCAAATCTAATGTTAAGAGGAAGATATAAAACTAGTCCGTTATTGGGCCAGCAAAATACTTGAAGATAATAGAAGTTCCTCGTGTGCGTTACCCCAGCTAGACAGTAGCACCTAGACTGATATGAGTGGGCAAATAATTAGTGCTCGATGTGCTGTAAATGTGCGTCGAATAAAAAAATTGTGCATGTTGTCGTTTTGGAAATAAACGGAAAAAACACTTCCAGCTGGGGTAACGTTGCTCCAGCAAGAAAAATCTAAACTAATTATCGGAAAGTTAAAAAATGTATTTGAGCAGAGAGCACAAATCGCCAAAATGAAAACGCCGCTTTTTTGTAGTCATCCTAATTTGGTCGGATAACCAGTGTTTACGTTGCTCTTTCGATTTTTGTTTATATTTACATAATGCGAAATATTTCACACTAGATATTTATCGTACATATTATTTGACTAAACGCACTAATTTTTTGTTAACACCTAAGCATCTTAGGTTGAGACTGTAATTTGTGCAATCACGTCAAAGTTAGAACGCCGTTTTTTTTACTTTAATTCATATTAGTCAAAAACGCATATATGTATGCTTTTGATTTTTTTTATGGTAAATATACACGTTAAGAAGAACCGAA
>NJDD01000320.1:12814-36287 GCA_002245505.1 Calephelis nemesis
AAACACAATGAACAATCGTATAAAAATGACAGATTCGAAATTCAAATGTAATATTTTTTTATTTTTAAGTGTAACAGTATTTATGGCCAGACTAAGTAGATATATATAGTGTTTGGCCTAATAGGCAAATCTACCGCTTAATTAAACCCTAGCCCGGAACATGTTACTACAGCGGCAATAATAGGCTGTAGAAACCTAGCCTGCAAACACTGTCGTCGTTACTAACAAGAACTCTTATCCTATGCTCGTCTCTTACGAGCTCCTAAGTAATATTCCCTAGTCCTATGACCGCCTCGTTGGTCGAGTAGTTGGCGTACACGCCTATCTACATCGACCAACTGCGAGACTCGGGATCGATTCCCGAATCGACGGGGCCAGCCATTTGTGTAATGAACATTTAAGTGTCTGCATTTCCGGGTCTGGGTGCTTATTAAATTTATTCCGGTACCTATTTGAGTATTTGCATGTATTAGAATCGTTGACTAACACCCTTAAAAAACGCATACAATTTGAGTATTTTGGGGTTAGATTAAATTTGTGTGACTTGTCCAGAGATATATTTGTTCTTCCAGGGACATGGCTCGTCAGAGTATTGTGTTCTGTGGGCATAGGACCCAGGCTAACACGGGGGATGTAACATGGGATATGTTATCTTATTTGTCCTCAGGCTAGATCCGTGCCTGGTTATGGAACCATTCTCTTGATGCCACGATAAAATAACAGCATGAAATACCAATCATAATAATGTACAAATTACAGACATTATGTACTTATTTTATAAATGCCAAGGAAAGTAAAAAGTCGTGATGCTTCTCGACGTTCATGATTCACGCGAATAAAATTTCATTCCCACATTTTATCGTGTTACCGTTCGTTTACAGTAGATGGAGATGTTTACTTTACGACCTTATAGGGTCAGTATTGTGGAGCAGTATTAGAACTTAGAAGATCTAGATCTAGTACTATCGTGTATGTAGTTTACTGGTCCGAGGTTAGATTTTCCCCGGGTTCCTTTGCAGAATAGACCATCTGCCTTCCTGCCAGGCAGCTCGTAAAAGGTGAGCACAGGCTTACCGTCACTAACACCGTGACATCTGACTAGGTGGTAGAGTTTCGCAGCGACTCACCCGGATCGCTACCACTGCCTTACCTATGACGTCATGACGTGTTCCGGTTTGGAGAGTAAGGTAGCCGGGAAACTTACTTTTGCTCGTGGTCTAACATCCCGTCCTCAGGTTGGCAACGCACCATTACCACCTTTGGTGTCTCTAAGGCGGCGTGAATTTCTTACCATCATTAAATCCGTCTGCTTGTTTGCCTTCCAATATCATAAAAAAAGATTTGACTTCTTGCGATGCCGGGTTCGATCTCCGGGTTGGGCAACAAAAAAAGAAGTGCGTATTTTTAATTTTCAATCAAAATAATGTTGCCTGGGATCGGATATGTGTCCGGTTGGCGATAGGCTTGCCAACTATCACATTATGGAACTAAATGTCTTCGGCTAGCCGTGGGTGCCTTGGTTGTGCAGGTAGGCAGAGACCTCTTCGGGGATGTGGTCGTGAATATACTTTCATATCCCCGGATCGTCAACAAAACAAAAATGTGTATTTTCAATTTTCAATTAAAATAACGTTGCCCAGACTTGGATATGGGCCCAGTTGGGATAGACTTACCACACACCACATTATAGGACTTAGTGTTTTCGGGTAGTCGTGGGTGCCTTGATTGTTCCACTGCGTACGTCTTCGGGGATATAGGCGTGAATATACATTTCTTTACTTCTACTTTTAATCTACTAAGAGATCTTGGTGATAACAACAATTTGGTCGGAATTGCTGACCTGTCGTTAGTGCTCACATTGCCATGTTCCGTTTTGGAAAATAGGGTAACCGATAAACTTATCCACCTATGAGGAATACCACCTCAATCTCATGTCGGTAGCGCACGGATAATATCTTTGGTGTCTCCTAATGAAGGTGACTAATTTTTAAAACGTAAAGTAATCCACCTACCTGTACGTTTACTCTTGAATCTCGATGTCATGCGAATTGGAAATTAGAATCGTATAGGTATGTCATTTTAGGTACTTTAGAACACAGTACTAGCAGTTTATTAACATTAATTAGTTACAAATAAATTCAAGGAATCCGATAAAATTATAATTATTGTTTTCCGTATATATTCCGTATTCCGTATGATAAAATTATAAGTATTGTATTGGTTGTCAGTACCATGTTCAAAAGTACCTAAAATGAGATACTCGATTCCAATTTCCAATATTGCATGAATCGAGTTTCAAGAACAACCCTATAAGTAGGTGGATTGCTTTACGTTTAAAAAATTACGTCACCGTTATTGGTAGACACCAAAGATGTTATCCGTGCGCTGCCGACATGACATTAAGGTTGTATTCCTCATGCGTGAATAAGTTTATCGGTTACCCTAATCTCCAAAACGGAACATGACAATGTAATCACAAACGACAGGACGGCAATTCCGGGGAAATTGTTGATATCACCTAGAATTCTTTATTATCTATATTTCAAAAAACTGTTTTGTGGAAAAAATTAAAACGAAAGCGCTAACCAATGGATAATCTGGTATTTTGAAATTATATTAAATATGCAGCTGTAGACTTAGTTTAATTTAAAACAGTTTTAATTTGTCTTTTTATCTTCGAACTAGATAATCGGCGAACTTCGTATCGCTTGATATTAATAGTAGTAATGACGGTAGGTAGGTATACCTAAGCAAAAATAAAAGTAAATATCTTTACGAATGATCCCCGAAGAGGTAGGCAGAGGCACAACCCACGACTAGCCAAAGAGAGAGAGATAAAATATTGTTAAAAATAAAAGATTGTTTTTTCTATTTTCAACTAAATTTATGCGAAACATACTGTTTTGTACTGCTTCTTTGAGTGTTTATGAAAATATGAGAACATATAATTTGTGTAAGAAGAAAAGCAGCTAATTACATATAATTAGCACTAAGGAAGTACTCGTAGTTATCTACTGGTGAAAGTTAAATCCAACCATAAACTAATTTACGAGCACCCATGCACGTTCGTGTTAAATCTGTTATTTGTAAGTTGCATAATTTGGTATCAAGTGCAACGCTCACTTTACGTGACTATCGACGATTGAAAACGATTTGTAATTTATCGATATCGTATGCACATAACATTTTGAAACACTATTCTTTTGCAATATTTTTTTGATGTTCTAAATTTTCGAATGACTTAATAGAGAGACTTTTTGAATGTACTTTTTTTACTAGAACTATTAGGTAGTTTCTTTCTTTAGGTCTTAGCATTCACGTTAGCATTTTGCCATTAATCAAGTAGAAATTTGCATCAATTTGCACCTAATTTACCAAAATCGGGATCCAATTGTAATTAGTCATAAGTCGTCAATAAGTTATGTCGGGGTCTTGGGTAAAGCAGTGGCCTCATTAATCAAGCTCATACAGTGAGATTTGGCTGTGACGAGGAAATACACAATATGCTAATTTCTTCATGATTATTTTATTTGTACACATTCAGTGAACCAAATTTTTCAAAATGCCACCAAAATTGACTAATTTCACTCAATATAAACACGAAATTCCGTAATTATGACAAAACTTCGACCATCTTTTCTCTCAATGGTGCCAAAACTCTGAATTATTATTTTGATGATTCGTTTTAAAATAAATAAAGTGAAATAATTTTATTTCAGACATAGTCCATAGCTGGGTTAGTAACGTACAAAATTAAAATAAAACAAAAAGAAAAATATTAGTAACTAGAAAAAAAAGTGCAAGCATTTAATTTAAACATATAAATATAATTTAAATTTAAATATAATTTAAATTTAAATATAATTTAAAGTTAAATAAAATTTAGTTTTATAATTGTCAACTCTAAATTTAAATAAAATTTGTGACGAGTTGTTCTGTGCTATAACGATGCGTATTTGAGAACATTAATATCTAGATATATAAATTAAAAAAAATACGTTATGCAATTGAAAATGTTCTTATGAAAAAAAAACATTTAATTTATTAGTAACATTGAATGTTGATTTCAAATTATAGTTTTATGGCACAGGAATCGAACAACAATCCTTATGCTTAGTGCTTTGATATTAATCAATTAAATAATAGAAGCAAATTTATAAATTTGCATTTGCAATTACATACAAATGTACGTAATAATCACGAGATGTGATTTTTGAAAAAAATATTGATTTTTGATTGACAAAAAAAACTTTATGTTTTAACAGCAGTAGATAAGATAAGATAAGATAATGCCTTTATTTCTCTGACCGTTTATACAAAATTTAAATTAAAGAATAATAAAAACTAAAAATAATAAAAGAAAAAATTTATGTACACTTTGCAGCAACTGGATGGTCAGGCTGTCCTTCGACATAGGCCTATGTCGTTATGTTGTTTATCCTATGTTTTAACAGTAGTAACATCAGTTAAATATGCTGCCTTATTGTTATTTAATAACGTTATGTGTTTATTGCAATTTATACATACTTATATTTAACTTTATCTTGATTTAGAATGCAATTCATTTTGATATTATGTGCGAAACTTACGAACGAAAATTAAAAGGTAATGAAAAGTGAAATTCGGATTGTTCCACGTATTTAAATCATCTACCACTTGCTCCAAATTAAAGCGCTTTTTCGTGAGAAAACGTAAATTTTAATTCTAAGTAGCTTCCACCTGTTGTTTAAGTTAAACTAAGTAATAAGTATTTCATGTCATTTTCACAATTTACCCAGTAACACGTTTAAAGATCCCGAAAAAAGGCCAATTGCAACGTCATCTTATTAAAAATAGTAATAATAATAGTATTTGTATTTTATTATTAATAATAATATCCATTTGCCCAATATGTGCTACTTACAGTAAGTTGTTACAAGTTTATATTTATACGCACTGTTTTTAAAAAATAAAAGTCGTACAGAATAATATAATGTTAAGATGCCAAAAATTATTGTATAAAGTAAATTGTTTAAAATATGGACACCTCAAAATCACATCCCTTCTAATACATCCCTCGCACTGCTCTTAACTAGATACTAAAAGAAAAAGGAAATAATTTTAAAAATTATACTAAAAAAATCTCAATTCTAAATTTCTAGGTATACCTATATTCCTATCGTCTTTAAGAACACGGAAAAAAGTTGTTTAAGGTTCAATATTATACTATATAATTATTCATATACCTACTACAAAATGATCTATTACATATATTCTTTTATTACAAAATGATACAGACTATAATATCAGATTAACTTTACTCTTACCTTGATCTATATGTTATTACAAAGACGGTTATTGACTAATCTATGTTTGGTGATGGGTGAGTCCGACTCGCACTTAGCCACTTCATTTCTCATTGTCTGAATAGCTCTGCTTTTATAAGTAATAGGTAGACATAGCAGAAGAGCTACTAAGCTATCCCATTAACCCGCTTCCCACAAAGCTAGGATGTTTTAAAATTTGTGAGAAGCGGGTTAGTCCGCTGTTTCAGTAGCTCTAAGTCTTATGAAATACTCTTTTGAGTTTTGACAGACACTTACGTCCAGCAGAATAGGCTGGCAATTGCCATTTATTTTTTAAACCATTGACATTTACCTACCCACTCAAAGGCCCAGGTGACTGTAGCTGCCTTAAAATTGTTGACGTTAAGGTGACTATGGCGGCCTCACTATCTTGTTCACTTTAAACTATTTTTTGGCTGTGACAAGATTCAAGGAGTTACATGTATGCTACACTAGATGGCTTTCAATTAAATGCGCGTCTGAGTGTAGGCAAAACATTTCACCAGCTACTTTATGTTCTTATAACGGTTTTGATGTAATTTTTTTAAATTTCTAGCCTTTTTCAAACAGATTTTGAGTTATTATCCTTATAAATACCTACTGTAGCTACTGTTTCCACAAGCTAACACGTATTACTAATTAACAAAAATAGTCTGACAATTTTTAAAATTGTAGCATTGTGAAAATTTAGTATAAACGCGAGATCCATGCCAGAACAGCACTTTCACGGTTTGCCCATGGTCAAACAATGTTTAAAAATAATATATTTTAAAACACGCTAGCTTTGTGGAAAACAGGTTAGTTTGATAATTCAGTAGCTCTCTGTCTACTAATAATGATATAGCAGGGACAATGATATTTAATACTTTTTAAATATCAATGATCATGAACGTTAAATAATTTACTTCTATGTGTACCTATACCTACTATAAAAAGCACACAACAAATAAAGCAAAAAAACAAAAAAGCATAAATTATAAGAGCAGACAAACAAAATTCATAACGCAAAAAATCTTTTAGATCTTTTTAATGAAATACCACTTGACGTAAGATATAATCTTTTTGTGCAAAATTGCCTATTTTACAGTACTACTATTTAAATTATGCGCTTCGGCTTTACACATTTTACTCTTTTACACTTTATACTTTTGTTTTTAAATTGGCTGACCTAATCTAAATTTAAGCGAAATGATTAATTATGTAATAACAACTCTATATACAGATATCTTTATTATACATTCGGATTTCGGAAGCTTGACGAATATAGCCGAAGCGCATAATTTAAATAGTACTACTATAAATATTACAATTTGGCAATTTTCTTTAATCATTTGAGCTCTGTATTAAAATTTGACTGGTATTTTAAAAATAACCCTGTATATATAAAGATGTAATTTGTTCATCAGATAAAAATGCATATCTAATTAAAAATATATTAGATTTTTTAAATAAAATACTACTTGACATAAGACATAATCTTTTTGTCCGAATGCATATTATATGTATTTGATATTTTCCATCGTCGGCACTTGGTAAAACTTTCAAATATTCATATTTTTAAAGAAAGAAATACTTGTACTGTTTTACTTATCACTTATAATTTATTACTTTGTAATTAATAGCCTACCGGTTTCGTTTATACAGCATCATCAGGGCTAAAACTCAAACTACTAAACAATATTTTTGATGTGTAAATTCCACACACTTATTTATATTTACACATCAAAAATATTGTTTAGTAGTTTGAGTTTTAGCCCTGATGATGCTGTATAAACGAAACCGGTAGGCTATTAATTACAAAGTAATAAATTATAAGTGATAAGTAAAACAGTACAAGTGTTTCTTTCTTTAAAAATATGCATATTATATGTGTATATCAACTGATTCGTTTCATTTTTATCACCATAACTATGTTTTCTATAGTATGTTCTTTTGTGGTGTATTATGTAATTTTACAAGTGTAATTATAACTATGTATGGATTATGAGAAAGTTTTAATATATGAAAGTAGCAATTAATTCGAGTAACGTCCGTCATTAACCACGCTGGGTGATTGTCTGTGGTTTATATGTTTTATGCAGTTGGATGAATGACAGCTAATTTTCTTTAAAAAGAAAACTTAGTCGGTACAGTTTTATATTTGTCTTTGTGCCATTAATCTGCGACTTGGATAACGTTTCTTGAGTAAATTCATTACTTAAGAATACTCAACTTTCAAAACTAAAACAATTAAATTTAACACACTTTTAGGAGGTAAACTCTTGTACTTTTTCATAATACACTTTATTTAACACTTTTGTTAAATAAAGTGTATATTGTAGAAAAGTACAAGAGTTTGGTTTAAAGAAGTGTGTATACAATGGAATTTCACCAAGTGCCGACAACAAAAATTATGGATTCAATTCAATATAAATTTAAATTATATAAAGTGGATAGTTGCTCGTTCTCCCTGACCACTCTTCACCACTCTCTAAACTGAACAATAATTTGTGCATTCTGAGCCTTTACCATGCTATCAAATTTAAGTTCGGTAAACCTATGGTAAAGGCCCAGTTATTCAATGAACTAATAAACTGATATAAATAACGTTTAAAATTTAAATAGCTATATCGATATAACTACTAGAACATCACTAATTCGATACGAACGCTAACGGAATTGAAATTAATTAAATATTAATTTCAATTTATATAATTATTATAAAACTAGTACAATTTAATAATATTTATTGAAAATTTAATAAAATGGAACGATGTATGCAAGTGTATGTATTTAATATGTATGCACGTTTAATGTTTTATTATTATTTTTTCTTTTTTTTGTGCATATCATTTGTTTTTTTTGTTTTTCTCTTGGGTTTGATGTATATAACGTATACATATGTGTAAACGTTGTATAGCTATACATTTTTTTTCTTAATTAATTTATTGTGCACTGTAAGTCTACCATTTAAGTTATTTTATGAGCTCCTTTTTGGGTGAACTGGAAGAAATCTCTTTATCTGACATAAGCTGAGCTTTCGTACAAGTCTTTCAGTCTTAAAATTTATGTACGTTTTTTTTGTGTACAATAAATGATTAAATAAAATAATGTTTTGATTTCATACAACAGATTAAACTCCGCCTAACACCTAAAACACAGTCGTCGCTAAATTTAGTTAGTATTTATTATTCTTCCATGACTTTAGAAGTCCAACAACATAATGATTTCCTGATTACAAGAAAGATAGAGTTTCTATAATAAGAGATAAGCTCGCCTTTTGTGCATTTTTACTTGTCCTGTATTTAGTATGTTTTTTGTTTTTTGTGTGAAATAAAGTATTAAATAAATAATAAAAAGACTCGTCGCCTAGAGAGGTAGCAATGGCGTGTTTCCATCTTGAGCTGGGGATGTCAATGCCTTTTGCGTACGTTTATCGATTACCTATACCAATAACGGGAACATAACAGTGACGAGCATCTGCGTAAGGGCTCAAAGTGCAATTAAATCAGTGGTACCAGTTTTTCGTAATCCTAGTCACAGTGTCGGTAATGTCTCAAACCGCCTTTAACGAGCTGCTATAAAAACACTAGATAGTTTTAATCTATACATTAATTCGTAATGCCAAAACTTTGGACCCCTTTTTACGAAAATAGCGCGGACGTAGGAGCATAAAACTTGGCACACTTATAGTTTATGTGTAGAAGAAATGCAGAACGCTATTATTTTTCAATAATAATGCTTATAAAATACATTAAATCAAAATAAAACATTACCCACTCTACTATGCATTTGACACACACAAACAAATACATTGATGATAACGATAAAATATCACAGATGGCGCACTAAAAAGTTTGGAAACAAAGTAGTTGGTCTTGAGAAATGAAGATGGCGTTCTTATCAACAAGATATTAAAATGTATTATGGTCAAATTTCGACCTATGGGCGACCACTAGTTCATATAAGCAATTCGCAATAAACACGAGATCGGGTTTGGATGAATTAAACTCTTTACCATGTTTATTAAAAATCTGTCAAATAAAAGCGAAAATAATGTCTTTAAAATTAAGATGAATATAATGATCGCCTGTGGATGAAGTTGCGGGCGTAGCAAATGATTTGTAACAGAAAATTGTAGTCTTTTGTTAATCGTTCCAGTTACTAACACAATGACCTTTGTTGGTACGTTCGTAGTACCGCGAAAATCGGGTTCGCTTCCAGACGGAAGCACATATTTGTGTGATAAACATATATAATATAGAAATGTATACCTGGACAAGTTACACAAATTGAATCTAACCTCAAAATAAGCAAATTATATGCTTGTGTTATGGGTGTTAGCCAACAAGATTAATACACAGAAATATATAAATAGATATCAGAATAAACTAAATAATTAACACTCAGACCCAGAAATGCAGATATCTAAATATTCATTACACAAATGCCTGCCCCGTTGGCAATCGAACCCGAGCCTCTCGGTTGGAGTTAGGTGTGTACGCTAGCCTCTCGACCAAGGTGATTCACCTATTTTTTACTTTATTTATTAAATCGCCGACCTAACTAGATAGGCTTATTTAATTAAAAATGCTTAAAATACTACTTAAACTTTCAAGTGCCTTTCTTTTTCGTTGTGAGACAAAACAACATTGAATTAAGAAGATAAATCATTTTTATATGCGATATAAGTCGGTCAGTCGGCAGTTTGAACACACAATTGTTCCGCGTATAATTGCTGCATTATCCGCAGTATATTATTCTCAGCTCTAAGTCAGCGTAACTGATAAATCTGCTGACCCATATTGTTAATGAAGACAATAAGTTAGTTAAAAATCGTTTGGACGCGGTCGGTTGGTAGCGGAGTTCTTCTGAATAGCGGTATCTTCGATGTATAGAAACAGATCTTCCGTTACAATTATTTGTAGCTAGCGATAGGTTCTTCTTAATATGAAAACGACGTGAGGGGTCTACGGACGGTCGTAACGAGGTTACTGTACCATCTTATATTAGCCGTAAGTAGTAGCGTAAGTAGTAAGTAGTGGTATCTGACTTCTGACTTTTGACCTCATCATTGAAGTGAAAATGTATACAGTATTAAGTATAACTCAAAAACTACTAGTAGGACGTCAATAAAAAATGTCAGACAATTTCGGAATCATTTGCTATCTTTAAAAAAAGAATTATCAAATTGCGAAGTGGCACTTATCTAATGGAAGAGTTGGGTTCGGTTGTTAAAAGTACACTTAATTAAAAAAAGTATCTTCACGCCGATATCCCCAAAGAGGTAGGCAGAGGCACAACCAAGGCACCCACGACTAGCCGAAGACGCTAAGTCCCATAATGTGATAGGTGGCAAGTCTATCGCCAACCGGGAATATATCCAACCCCGAGAAACGTTTTTTTTTAATTAGAAAGTTGAAAAAACCCAATTTTCTTTTTGTTGTCCGACCCGGGATTCGAACCTGGGACCTCATGCAAGTCCAACAGCTGAACCACTAGACCACAGAGGCGATCAACGCTTAGGTACACACACTTAATTAGGTATATCAGCTTTTCTCAGTGAGTGGTGGTCCGATTTGATGGTAGACTTAAGGAATATATCTATAGGCGAGTGCAAAGTGCCTTTAGCTCAAGCCATCACACTACTAATGGCATGCTAACTCAGTTACCAGATGTCGATATATTTCGTCGATGTCGATGGATTTCAAGCAATCAAGATAGCTGCTTATCCTACCTATCCTATACCTAATTGCCATATTTATCCTGTCCACAGATATGTTATTGGCAAGCGACAACATAAAAATGGATCAAAATATCAATCTTGGACAGCAAGTATTGGATTAGGATTAATTATTAATATTGGCCGATATTTGTAAATAGTTCATCGTCATTTAAATCTAGCGCATTAAAATATTTTAGTTATAACTATTAACTTCTCGCCTCTGTGGTCTAGCGGTCCGGGTGTTGGACTTGACTGCATGAGGTCTCGGGTTCGAATCCCGGGTCGGCCAACAAAAAGTAAATTGGATTTTTTTAATTTTCTAATAAAAAAATGTTGGTCGGGATTGGAAATGTGCCCGGTTGGCGATAGGCTTGCCACCTATCACATTATGGGACTTAGTGTCTTCGGCTAGTCGTGGGTGCCCTGGTTGTACCTCTGCCTACCTCTTCGGGGATATGGGCGTGAAGATACTTTAACTTTAACTGTTAACTTTTTAGTAAGAAGATTGTAATGTTTATAATTATTAAGCTTGGGTGTATACCTGTTATGTTACTAGAAAAAATGATGATATCTAATAATAAAAATAATAATCTAAGCATCATAGATGCTTCACAAGCACCGCACGGTAAGTCTATATGTAAATGATAATCCCACCCAAAACATAAATGGAAAGGCTGCCAAGTTCGATAATATTGGAATGCTTCGCCTATAAAAGAAGTGAGATCAAAATAAGTGTCAAAATAATAATGACGTGTTCAGGCTCGGAGGGTAAGGTAGCCGCTAAACTTACTTTTGCTCGAGGCCTAACAGCCTGACCGCAGGTTGGCAACGCACCATTACCATCTTTGGTGTCTCTAGGCGGCGTGAATTTCTTACCATCAGGGAATCCGTCTGCTTGTTTGCCTTCCTATAACATAAAAAAAAGGTATATTAATGAAATTTTGTATTTTAGATAAGTAAGAAGGTTTCAACAGATAATAGAAATTTCATATTAGTAGATAAAATAGATTTTGAGCTAAAGGGGGGTCGAAATAGGCCGGAAATGGTTCGTGTAACGCCCACCCACCACCCACGGCCGGTGTGTCGCTTTTGTTTTGCTCGAACTTGGCGGACACACTACCGTGTGTATAGATATTATCTAGAAACGCTGAAATGTTTGTAAACACTTTAAGGCAAGTGGCATCTTAAGGAACGTATTTGATACGTCAGTACTTACCTAAGCATGGGGTTCGAAAGTTAAATTATTATGTACATACCTACCTTATAGGTAGGACTCCTAATTGTTTGTTTTCACATACCTACCTATAGAGTCAAAACTCTGATAAATGATTCCGTAGTATTTTTACTCTTCGTTGATATGAATTTACTGAAGTTAATAGGCGTTAGTATCTTTACGACGGTGTTCCTGAAGAAGTAGGAAGGATACAAACAAAGCACTCATGACTAGCCTAAGGTACTAATTGGTCCCACAATATGATAGGTGCATACCGGGTACTTATCTAATCCTGGGCAATGCAAAATTTATTAGCAAACGAAAAAACCTAGGTCGGGAATCAACCACAGGGCCTCACGCAATCAACATCGGACCACTAGACCACAGAGGCGATCTATTCATGGAGAGTGAACAGACGTAATAAATCTTAACATGCAAATTTGTTTTCCTTCACAAATGATTGCATTCAAACTTTCTCACTTAACTGCCTGTAACTACATCGGCTTTGATATAAGTAAAGTTACTTGCATTTCTGTGTAAAAGTCGTTTTAGACGGATGTTAACACGCCTTCAAACAAAGTTAAACTTGAAGGAAACCTTGTTTTCATCATCGAATTATTATAACTGTTGGATTTATTTAATTTATCATTAAATTTGGATTACCTACGAAAATATACATATAATACATAAACCTACGAACCCACAAACACACACACACACAAAATAACCATTGATATACCTAAGTGGGACAATGGGAACAGATTTAGATCTTTACTCCATAAGCCAACTTTGCTACGTTCTGGCATAATCTTAAGTAGATTATGTAACCATCGCAATAGGTTAGTATTTTATTGTCTTATACATATTAGGTACGTAAATAACAACATAATATTGAAATTGCATTGCGACCTAGTGGAACTAGATAGAAAATGTATTTATTACAACTGCTCCCGCCCCCCTAGTGTGTTTACATAGAACTGCAATTGTCTCAATGACAGAAAACCAGTTAAACGGTCTATAGGTGTATTATTATATGCATGAACAATAAATTTGATTTGCCCAAGAAAAAAAAAATGAAATTGAAAGATAAGTTTTAAAAACGGTTTTGTGAAAATCTGGACCGCATATTCGTTATGTAAACCTATTTAAGGATATTATTATATTTTGTTTAGAATTATTACCTCACCTTTACTAAATATTCATATGAAAATATACATGATTTAATAACTAAAATTAAAAAAAAATCAATGAACCCCCGACAAAACCTCTAAATAATATAGCTAGGAATCATCTCAATCACGTCAGCTTTTAAACAAAAAAACCCGCATTGAAAACGGTCCATCTGTTCAAAAGGTATAATGCCACAGACACACAAACACGTCAAACTAATAAAACCCCTCTTTTATCAAGATTTAAATAATAATAATATAAGAAAAGTTTTACATATAGCGACTTTAACATTATTTATATATTTAGTCATTACAAAGATGAAAGCGTTTCACCCAGCTTGAGCAATGTCGTGAAGAAATGCGCCTAAGTGGTGTATATCGTGACGGAGGTACCTACCGTCATCGAACTGCTCCAACTGATGAGATTGTTGATATTATGCGCGGACAAATTAACTGCATATCAATTTTCATACTATCGTTAGCTTTACACATCGTTGCATACTACAAGCATGCAGGCGTGTTTATGTGAATATCTATAATATGATCAAGTTATAATCTTAATGGAGATACTGCAAGAAAACGACATGAATCGATATTGTACCATAATAACAAATCACATTAAGGGTCCATGTATGCTAAAATACTTCAGCAATATAATGTTTCTTTCATACAAAGCAGTCATGGATTTTGGTGACAAAAATACACAAGATTATCATAAATATGCTTTACTAGAGTAGTGTTTCCAAAACACGATTCATTTCACTTTGCTCGATAGAAAAAAAACAAAAATGAAACCTGTTTTGAAAGCAAAACCCAACTGTCTACTTCAATTATGAAAATATCAGATTTAACATAAACATAGATAAGTACTATACCTAAAAGATAAGTGTTTCAGTTTTTATACTTTTTTTCAAATTATTTTATAGTGTCAAAAATAGTGATTTGTCGCTTAAGACATTTACTTTAGAGCGCAATATTTCATAGTAATCATGTAACAGGGGAGTGCGGTGATTGGCTCCTCTGGCTGACTAAGTATCCAGGGGCCTTAAGTATAACCCGATGAAGTTGTAAAAACCTCGCGGTTAGCGACATATTAGCCAATTAGAAAAAAAAATCACATTAATTATAGAAGGTTTTATTAAATTATTTCGGCTTTACAATTTTAACTCTTTTTACACTTTATACTTTTATTTTTAAATTGGCTGACCTAATTTAAATTTAAGCGAAATTATTAATTATGTAATAACAATTCTATATAGCTAGATGTATTTAAAATGCATTCGGATTTCCGAAGCTTGACGAATATAGCCGAAGCGCATAAATTAAATAGTACCACTAAACATACATACATATGTCTGTCTACCCCTTACGGTGTAGGCAGAGAGTAGGTATCGAGTGCCAAACTTCATGATTCTGACAAACCTGTCCGGCGTCCTTCACATTCATTACCCTTCTCATACAAACAGGTTACGGAGACTCTTGACACTACCCTCGGATAATATTCAAGTTATCTGTTAGTAGAATGTCAACCTAGGTCTCCCCGGGTACCTTTATCCATCCACATTCGCATTGTATATCTGCTTTGTCAATCTTTCATCTGTCATTCTTTCCACATGACCAAACCAGCGGAGCATGCTCTTTCTCATTTTAACACCAATACTTTCTTTTAATTCCACTCTTTTTCGGATCTCATTTCGACCGCAAATATCCTAGTCTCATGCTTATTCTGACGTTTCCATACTTCCATTCCATTCATTCATTCCATTCCAACTCACGCTTCCGTACAATAACGTTGGGATAGTCACAGAATTATGCAAAGCCAGTCTAGCATTTTAATTATTCTATACCTACATATTTTAAAATAAGGAAAAACAGACAAACCTGCTGAGTTTCTTGCCGGATCTCTCAGTGTGAGGTTGCGTCCCGATCTGCGATTTTTTTTTATTTAACTTTAATTTGAAGTAAATAATTATACGCATTAAGGATAACTAAAAAACTACTTAACAAATCGTGATAAAATTTAAATAGGATCAATCAATATACCTACCTATACCTTAAAAAAGTTAACTAAGTTCATCAAAGAACATTTATTCAATAGTAAACAGTCTGTAAGTAGTCTAGCAGCAAGTTCTGAATTAATATACATACATACCAAAGTATCTTCACGCCCTTATCCCCGAATCACTAGGCAGAGGCACAACCAGGCCACCAAAGGCTGGCCGATGACACTAAGTCCCTCAATTTGATAGGAGCAAGCGTCTGTCCCGGGAAAGCTATTTTATTAGAAAATTGAAAATACACATTTTCTTATTTTTATTTTGTTGCCCGACCCGGGGATCGAACTCGGGACCTCCAGAAGTAAAGTCAGACGCCGGAGCACTAGACCATACAGACGATACCTAACTAAGTATGTAATTTTAGCCCAGTAAAACTGCAACAAACTCAGTTGGATTTCAACAAGTAAATCATCTACGTTCACAAAAAATGAATGTTTTCCTCGGTTTCCCTGGGATTCCATCATCAGATCCAGATTTGGTGGCAATGGGATTACCTTGGAAGTGCGCTCTTTCAAACAAAAAAATTTTTAATCTGTACAGAAATTATGAAGAAATCGTAACAAACTACCTAATTAACATAGGTAGGTACATAAAAATTGGAGTAGATAGAGTAGATAGAGTACATATAATCCCTCCTTTTTCTGAGTCGGTTAAAAATAAAACTTATAGGTTAATTGAGAGCCTACGAGTGGGAATATCTTATTAATAATTCAGGTAACATTATACTTATTTCACATACGCTGATAAAAAAAATCTTTTAATTATAGACTATCATCATTAATAAATAACCTTAGCCAAGAGTTTTAATTTAATTTGAAATTATTTTTATGAAAAATTTTTAATAGTGCCTCTACTGGTAACTAAAAGAACTAAATGATATTCCTAGATTTATGTTCGGTAATTAATAACGCTTATTAAATCTATAACATCTTATAAAAAAGAAAAAGCTTCACATGTTTTGTAAGTGTTATAGATTTCGATACGTAATCCATACGTAGCAACTCATAGTAAAGGCTCTGGTTGTACACAAACTTTAATTAAATATAAATATTTTTGAACAAGTAACACAAATTGAATCTAAACTCAAAGTAAGCAAATTACTAATTAGTACAATACAATAAATAAAAGGCTTTGTCCTACTTATTTTTTAAGATACCGTTTTCACTTTTCAACAACATCCTCAAGGTTATTTTAATTGACTGTTTTTGTCTTATAATTGAAACTTTGAAGTAGTTTATTTATTTAACGGTGCGCTATTATTAGGTATCTACATATTTATACGTGATGCCAAACTTTTGGACACCTTTTTATGAAAATTGCGCTGACGCAGGAGCATAAAATTTGGCACACTTATAGTTTATGTGTAGGAGAAATGCAGAACGCTAATATTTTTCAATAAGTTTATGAAGTACCTACATTAAATCATTAAATAAAACATTACAAACACCACCATGCATTTGACACACACAAACAAATATATTGATGATAATGAAAAGATCACAGATGGCGCACCATACAGTTTGGAAACAAAGTAGTTGGTCTTGAGAAATGAAGATGGCGTTTTTATCAAAAAGATGTTAAAATTTGTTATGGTCGAACTTCGACCAAAGGGCGACCTCTAGTTCTATTAAATTCATATATTAGATATATGTGTATGAAATAATACGTGTTACGCCAGTGTGCTTATGGTGAGCTGAAGGGCTTCGTTGTTGCTATTAGATTGAATCCTATCAAAGAGCAATACCTAACCATGCTTTGAACCGGAATCAGAATCAGAGAGGTAACTGATCTCATTTTAAAATGGGGCCACCTGAAAGCTAATAGATACCTACTACAACGAAGTACTGGAGGCCTATAATTTTCCACAAGAATCTATTTGAGAAAAGAAGAAGAAGAAAGGCATCTGCTGCACACGCTGCAGCACCTGTGGTGAGATTTGTTTGAGAACGTAATATCATAATGGCCTCCTCAGTCTAGGGACTCCCATTAAACTGGAGTTTTCTCAAAAGAAGAGCATTTGAGAGATTCTTATACTCCCAGAACATGGAGCAACAGTAAGTTCAGAGTGGGATTAAAAGAAAGTATTAGTGTAAAAAAGGGCATGTCTCGCTGATTCAGTCATGTGGAAAGAATGACAGACGAAAGATTGACAAAACAAATATACGATGCAAATGTAGATGGATGTAGGTACAGGTCAGTTATCATAGCTGGCACGTACAACACATTTACACGTTCTGCTTGTGTAGCGTCTGTGAATAAGCGCGCGCCGTGACGTCGCATCAAGTCACATCATGAAAAGTGTGCCCGGCTCTTTCTTGCGCGGTCGAGCTTATGAGTGTGAAAGGGACAGTTATTGTTTTGCTACGGTTTTTATATACAGCGTGGCCTAACTAAGATCGGTTTCTGAACACGGGCCTTGTCACGTCGCACTTTGAATCAAAATCTTTTATTTTGAACATCCAGTATAGTGAAATTGCATAAGTGTGAGTACTGTGAACGTGCGAGCTTTAGTTAACCGACCTATACCTACTACTTGCGGAGACCTAGGTTGGCATACGACGATCGAATCTCTGGTAAATTATCCGACGTGGCATCATCGAAACCGATGTGTGTGTATAAAAAGGGTAATTAATACGGAGGAAGCCAGGCAGGCCTGCAATTATTGAGGGATTTCGTACTTGATACTCTCTGCCTAACCTGTAAGAACCATGGTGATATGTATGAAGAGCAATCAAGAGCCCTTTCAAAACTAACTATATCTTATCTTCACGCCCATATCCCCGAAGGAGTAGGCAAAGGCACAACCAGGGCACCCACGGCTAGCCGAAGACACTAATGCCCGATTTCACCAAGAGCCCCTATATTTTAGGGGACTTTTAACGTATTTTGGGGGACTGTTTTATATGGAAACAGTCCCATAAGTAACGTTAAAAGATCCCCTAAAATATAGGGGTTCTTGGTGAAATCGGGCATAAGTCCCTCAATGTGATAGGCTGGCCTATCGCCAAACGGTCACATTTCCAATCCCGAGCAACATTTTTTATAAGAAAATTGGAAAAACCCAATTTTCTTTTTTGTTGCCCGAACCGGGATTCGAACCGGGGTCTTATATTTCCGGAAAATGGTGTATGATAACATAAGATATCAATTTTTCACCTGTAGAAGATCACAATCGTTGCAGCATGTTCAACTTTAACGAATGCTTTGGAGGTTTAATGCCTATGCATTCGTCTATCTGCCTTTGTGGATATAATGTCTGGGGCAAAATTTTTCTTTCTTTAAATTTGTAGATTGAAGTTTAGTTCCAAAAAAATCCACAACTGCGATAACTATCCGATCCGATAATAAAATGCTAAAGACTAGTATTGTGTTCAAAAGTGCGATGACACAAATCCAATTCCAATTTCCACTTTCCATGAATTCGAGATTCAATAGTTACAGGTGAAACTAGAAAAAACGTGAAAGAATAAAGCTCTCGTTTAAAAAGTCGTAGTAATTTATAGTTGTACAATCATTCGCCTATTAGTTTTGCCAACGACCCGTGTCCATGCCTGCCGAGCTACATATTGTTAGGAAGATTGTAGGTCGTAGTTCAGCGACTTGGTCATGGGTCGTAACATTATAGTTTATACCGTTTGATGTTTTGTAGGCCTGAGTTTGTTTCTTTCCTGGGTTAAGTATTTAACACTGAGTTAGCGTCTAACTCGGGTTAAATCACTCTATATTTGACAGTTTAACTTAATATTAAATGTAACCCGGGAATGTACAAGTGACCCTAAGAAATAAAGAAAATTATTTATTTGGGGAATATGTGTGTGCATGAGATGTTACATAAATATTTAAGTATATTAATATATTCTACCATATTTTGGTGTGCAAATATTTTAATATTAATAAAAAAAAACTTACATACACTTTCATTTTGTTTTGCCGTTTCTTCTCCTGTCTGGCTAGGTTTGGAAACGGTGGCAGTTTACGGTAGACAGGGATAAATTCAATTATAGTTATTAAATGTTTATTAATAAATAATTAATCTAGTTATAAATATAAATAATTGGCTTAGAAGTTAAAGCATATGTACCTTAAATAATATTTTTTATAAATGTTAAAATATTTGCACACCAAAATATGGTAGAATATGTTGATATACTTAAATATTTTTGTAACATCTCATTTACACACATATTCTGCAAATAAATAAATAATTTTCTTTCTTTCTTAATTTTTAAGCCAATGATTTATATTTATAACCGATTTAATTATATATTACCAAACATTTTAAAGCTATAACTAAATTTAACTATGTCTACCGTAAACTACTAAACTAAACTACCGTAATCTTTGAATAGAACTGTTTAGTTATAAACAAACATCAATATAATTTACGTTAGTCATAAATGACTGACCAGTAGTCTTGAAACTCAATTCTTGCAATATTGGATATTGGAATCGGGTATATCATTTTAGAAAATTGATAGAAGAAGGCGTTACTTTTACTCCCAAATAAATCCAATGTTGTGTGGAGCTGGATATATTTTGTAATTTTAGCTTTCGGTAAGTCCAATTCATTCACAGCGCACTATTTTGCCTGTTTTGTTACGCCATAATAAGTATACATTTTTTAGCGGGAAATTGCAAATTAAATCATTTTATTTAGATTTTATGTCATTTTAGGTACCTACTGTTGAACGTAATACCTTTGAATAATTGACATTTAGCAATATTTTTTTATCGGATTCGTTGAATTCTTTAAAAAATAAATGGTAGTAAGCCGCTAGAACTGTTGGTACGGGCTCCTTTGCAGAAGAGAGCATCTGCTTTCTTGCCAGGCACCTCGTAAAAAGCGAGCATAGGCTTACCGTCACTAGCACCGTGAGGTGACGTGAGTTATAGCCCGCCATAACGTGTTCCGGTTCGGGGGATAAAATAGCCGGTAAACCTACTTTTGCTCGAGGCCTAACATCTCGGCCTCAGGTTGACAACGCATGATTACCCTTTTTTGTGTCTCTAGGCGCCTTGAATTTCTTACCATCAGGAAATTCGTCTGCTTGTTTGCCTTCCGACATCATAAAAATCTAAATAAAATAAAATGACACATTCGAGTCCAATATCGAATTTTCATGAAATCGAGATTTACGAGTAACCTACTACTACAGCTGATTGCATGCGACTTCGTTAGCGTAGAATATATATTTCTATAACATATAGTGATATTCTCATACAAACTTTTACCCCTGTTAGGTATAGTCCTTTGCTATATTTTTAAAAAAATAACCAAGTTTTTAATTCTTATATTGTAGCTATGTGCATATCAAATTTCATTAAAATAGGTTCAGCAATTTATCCGTAAAAGAGCAACAGAAAGATAGACTTTCGCATTTATTATATTAGTATGGATTATTACAAATTGTTGTTTTCTACTACTTTTGAAATCTTAGGTAACTTAACTACATCATGGGGTTGGGATATATTTAGCTTAAATATTAAGATAGGAAGAAAGCTTGTTTATTATAAAAAGTAGAGATACGTAATAGCCAATATCTCCACAGACACTGACATACAGAGTAGTTTCAATCTAAAACTTACAAATACTTAATTCTAGAATACAAGTAAAAATGTAAGAATCATGCTGTAAAATTGTAACATTTTGAACACTGTGGCAAATGTTAGTTAAATGCAAATATAGATAATTTGTAATCTCTTAAATTTAGTAATATGTATGGAAATGTATCTATTGTTATAGTGAAGTGGTCATACACGAATTTCCAAGGTTTTTGGTTATGCAGACAAAAGTATTATTAATATGTATACATACATTTTTAAAATGTTCATGGTCATGGACCGTTATGTATCATGTATTTTTTAAAAGTAGATACACGATTACAAATTTTTTAGGAATGTTTGCATCAGAAAATCCGTCTGCTTGTTTGCCATTCCAATATCATAAAAATTACTATCCATAATTGTATCTAAAATATTCATTACATGCAACAATACAAATTATCTAATACCGCCTCGTTGGTCGAGTGGCTAGCGTACTCGCCTAACTGCATCGACGAATCGCGAGGCTCGGGTTCGATTCCCGACGGGGGCAGGCATTTGTGTGATGAACATTTAGATGTCAGCATTTCCGGGTCTGGGTGTTTATTAAACGTATTCTGGTATCTATTCAAGTATTTCTATGTATATCGTTGACTAACACCCATAACACAAGCATATAATTTGCTTACTTTGGGGTTAGATTCAATTTGTGTGACTTGTCCAGAGATATTTATTTATTATTAATACCTACTTTGAAATACGATAATTATTCAAATAGTCTTTTCTATTAAAGGTGTTTTGTCATTGTTGTGTGTATTCTTAGTTTATGTGATAATATAAACACAAACATACATGCATACATAAAAATACAACTTTACAAAAGTATCTTCACGCCCATATCCCCGAAGGGGTAGGCAGAGGCACAACCAGGGCACCCACGATTAGCCGAAGATACTAAGTCCCACAATGTGATAGGTAGCTAGCCTATCGCCAACCGGGCACATTTCCAATCCCGAGCAACATTTTTTTTTATTAGAAAATTGGAAAAACCCAATTTTCTTTTTGTTGCCCGACCCGGGATTCGAACCCGGGACCTCATGCAGTCATGTCCAACAACTGAACCGCTAGACCACAGAGGCGATGACTACAACTTTACAAATTATCTAATCTACTTTGGAACACGATAATTATAATTATTTAATCAATAGTCTTTTCTATTAAAGGCGTTTAGTGTATTCTTTAGTTTACTTTTATCAAAGGTAATAATTTAGTTTTTAAGCGCATTCTTAGTTTACTTTTATCAAAGCTAATAATTGAGAACGGACAAGATCAAAGAGAAATAGATTATAATTTACTAGCACTAGATAAAACAAGCGCAAAACCTGAGTTAATTACAAATACCGTTTCCTTTTAATACGATACCGTGACCAAGTGTTTATAAAATCATTTCTGCCAAGCAGCCGATGAAGATCGACGTACCAAATGCAGTCATTTGTTTCTTGTTAACCGACTTAAAATGAAGAGGTTATATGTTTGACTCGATATTTTATTACAGTACTATTATTTAAATGATTCACCTCGGCTTTACACTTATAACTCTTTTTACACTTTATACTTTTATTTTTAAAGAGACTGACCCAATCTAAATTTTAGCGAAATGATTTATTATGTAATAACAACTCTATATAGATATCTTTAAAACACATTTGTATTTATAAGGTTTGACGAATATAGCCGAAGCGCATAATTTAAATAAGTAGTACTACTGCATGTTAATCGATTTCTCCATAATTTCTTCATTGATTTTAAAAATCCTTTTTTGTTATGAAAGAGTGCACTTCCGAGGTGGTCGTTGTGACACCAAGTCTAGATCTGATGATGGAATCCCAGGAAAATCCGAGGAAATGCTTTATTTCCGTGTTACGATTTATTTATTTATTTTAATCCTTTATTGCCGTAAAACAAAATATGTACAAAGGCGAAGTTAATGCCAATAAGCATTTTCCCACTTTTTACATAATGATGACAAAAACACGTGGGTGTGCACTAAATGTCAAATTTAAAAAGTCAAAAAAAGGAACACATTTTTACAACAACACAAACTGATTATAGAAAAACAAAAAGATCTTTTTTTTATTTTTGCACTTGCCCTGTGCTTGGGTTAAATTTCTACAAATTTAAAAAAGAAAAAAGAAATCCTCAATTCACGATAACTAACTAACATTTAGATTATTTAGTTATCGAAAATGAAATTTTCCAGACGGTTTTTTGCAGTTTTACTACAGTTAAATTATAATTTAGTAACGGTCTCGGTGAACTATCACGATAAAGATGACAGAAGTGACGATATTCGTTGTAGAAATATCAACGAATTAACAATGAACTAGGTATTTACTAGCTGACCCAGCAAACTTCGTATCGCTTGACATTAATGCTTCGACAGTAGCGCAGTCTGCGATATCCAA
>NJDD01000320.1:43659-62074 GCA_002245505.1 Calephelis nemesis
CACTTTGATACTCAGAACTAGAAAGTCGCACCGTCTATACACCTTATGTAGTATATGTATTACGGAGAATTAATAAATGCTGACTAAAATTAAATGAGAATAGGTACTAATAAAATAACATACAGTTAACACAGTGGTGGTGATTCTGCTGTTCAGAAAATAAACTCATTTTAGATGCATGCCATCTTTTTCAAATGAAACATAAACAAAAGGGACGGAACAAATTAGACATGACTGATTAGTCCGGACATGTCACTGTGATGTTTTTAATCAACTTTTTCAGAGTTATAGATTAAACGACTACAAAATGTCGGGTACAAACTAATCTGACAGCACTAAAGGTGTTTTGTCTCTTTCTGTTACTTGCATTTAAAGAAGATAGCGTTTAGTGAGTGCGCAACAAAATTACCACCATAGATAAATCAGATTAGTCCGGATATGTCAAATATTTAATTAACGTCTGTAAACATATTGTTCACAAACTAATATAAGTAATTTAACGAAATGCAACAAAATTACTACCACTTTTTTAAAATGAGCCATACCTACATTTTGTCATATAACTGCTTTTTCTATCTTTTCCGTTGTCACATAAAATACTTCTCTGTAAGTTTGCGATGTATTTTTAAATTCATTTTAGGTCTAATTTTTTTTGGAATTAAATAATTTTAATAATATAGTTGGGATAATGATATTTTACCCGTATTGGTCCGGCCCATCTGCCTCTTTGCTAGACAGCTCGTACAAGGCGAGCATTTGTTAAAATATAGGTCATCACTAACAAGACCTCTGGTGATAGAATGTTGTATAGCAACTTGCCAGGAATGCCGCGACAACGAATGAATGTTTAGGCCCGGAGGCTAGGGAAGCCAGTAGACTTGCACATTGCACAATAGGCCCAACATCCCGGGCGCAAACTGGCGCATTTTTGCATCTGTAACATCGATAGTGTCTATATGCCACCGTTATCTCTTACCATCAAGAGACTCGTGTGTGTGTTCGCTGACCTCTCTCAAAAATATATGTAACAACTTTAAAGTCATATAACAAAGCTAAAAATAAGATTACAACGACCGCATAATTAGTAATTATGTATGTGTAGATATGTGTGAACATACCATACACATTGTTATTCTCCGTAATGAAAATTACTTGCACATATTTTCAGGAAAGGAAAAACCAGATTTCTGGGCTGCGCTTGGCGACCGGAAACAGCTTCTCGTACCGTCCCCCATCAATGAAGTCGAGCGCCCTCTACCTCCTCGTCTATTTTACGTCGCTCAAGGTGCACACGGACACTATTTCTGTAAGTCCACAATTTTTTATTTTATGTTAATGGAAGGCAAACAAGCAGACGGATTTCCTGATGGTAAGAAATTCACGCCGCCTAGAAACACCAAAGGTGGTAATGGTGCGTTGCCGACCTCAGGTCGGAATGGTAGAACTCAAACAAAAGTAAGTTTACCGGCTACCTTACCCTCCGGACCAGAACACATCAACGGCAAGCATTTGACGTTTTGGTGGCAGGAATAGGTAAGACGGTAAATCCTTCAAGAGGCGGAGTCAGCAACGGACATAGATAAAATACTTGCAAGCTTTATCTTTAACCATAAATTAATAAATCATATCTCAATTGCATTGGTACTGCCAAGATAGAGGAGTTAGAAGAAAGCCAAATAAAAGTAATCTGGACACATCCAACAGTTGCTCAGATCTCACTTTCGCAATAGACTTCCACAATTTTATTTTATATATGTTTACTACTAGTTGAATCTAACCCCAAAATAAGCAAATTATATGTTTGGGTTACAGGTGTTAGTCACCGACACTAATACATAGAAATACTTAAATATATACCTACCAAAAATTATTTAATAAACATCCAGACCCGGAAACGCAGACATCTTAATGTTCATCACACAGCTACCTGCCCCCGTCGGAAATCGAACCCGAGTCTCGCCGATGGTTGGTGTAGTTAGGCGTGTATGGTAGCCACTCGACCGTCGACAAGATATTTTAATATGAATTCACAGATTTCAAGTTTACTGTTTTAGTCTCATTGAATTCGGTATTTAATATTATTGTAAACCGACCTCAAAAAGGAAGTCATCTTCATGTTTTATGCTAGTTTATGAACACAAAGTAGAGACGTAATTTGTATTTCCAGTCGAGGAGATAATCTCGTTCAGCCAGCTGGACCTGGCGCCGGAGATGTCGTGCGTGCTGGACGCGCACTGCACCGTCTTCGTGTGGCTCGGCTCGCAGCTCGGGCCCCGCGCCAGGGACGACGCTCGCAACATCGGACAACTTTACCTCGCACACGGTAAATTTTATACCGTAATAGATTTCACGTTAGTTTAGACCTCCACAAATCATGCCATTTTAGGTATAATTATTACACATTTTCGAATTAAACTCTAATACAATACACTTTATGTTACACATTACCTTAAAAGTGTAACGTAAAGTAAAATGTAACTGAAGTATTAAATAAAGTGTATTGTGGAAAACCACAATAGTGAAAAAACTGTGTTTACAAATAGAATTCCACCAAGTGCTGACAATGAAAAGTATAGATTCTATTAAATAATCCAAAAAGTTGAGACAATTGTATGAAGGTAATATTATAAGATTTTTTTTTCATATATATTTGGTTGGTCCTATGTACATATCTAACCGTTTTCTTTAATCACTTAAATTCACACAAAAGATACTTAATTTTATCGATTATGAAACCGTAGTAGGTTTTTACCTATTAATAACTTTCTATCTCCAATTTTTGGAATTCTACGGACTTTACAGCATCTTTTGTACTTTTCCTCAATCATTAGAACTTAATACTATCAATTGCAAAAAACTGACTCATGATTCACAATAATTACATTTTTTATTTTTTAAATGTTGCAACAAATTTTTTTCAATTTTTTTTGAACATTGGTGGTAATTTTGTTGCCCACTCACTAAACTCATTTTAAGTTATCGCTATCTTTTTCCAACGTAGGTAATAGAAAAAGACAAAACGCTTTTAGTGTTATCAGATTTGTCAGTACACACTTCTACAAATGTTTAACCTATTCCTTAGAAAACGTCAATTAAAAACGTTATGTAAGATGTTCGGACTAATTTGATACGCCTAAAATGTTCCATCTCTTTTGTTTTTATTTTATTTGAAAAAGATAGCTTGCATCTAAAATTAGTTTAGTTTAAGCACAACAGAATCACCACCATTGTTGAGGTAGTTACTTTTAGGTGATCTCAATGCTATTAGGTATAGCAATTAAAAAAAATTAGTTATCTATATGTTAATACGTGATGCCAAAACTTGGGACCCCTTTTTACGAAAATAACGCGGACGCAGAAGCATTAAATTTCACTAATATTTTTCAATAATAATGCTTATAAAGTACATTAAATCAATAAATAAAACATTACCCACACCACTATGCTTTTGACAAACACAAACAAATATATTGATGTTGACGATAAAATATCACAGATGGCGCACTAACTATTCATAATTTTTAGTAGTTGGTCTTGAGAAACAATGATGGCGTTCTTATCAACAAGATATTAAAATTTATTAAGGTCGAAGCGACCACTAGTTATTATTATTACTCACATATTTTCATGGTGTAGATCCAGCTGCGCGTGATCCAGAAACACCGATATTGGTGCTAAACCAAGGGCGAGAGCCGCCGAACTTCACTGGGTTCTTCCCACACTGGAAAAATTCTATGTGGAAGGTATGTGTATTCTTGGCGTAAGCATTCACAAAAAAATCAATAACAATAGTAACAGTGAGATCTGTGTAAGAGTGAGATTGAAAGAATCATCATCATCAGCCGGAGGACGTCCTCCCTCCCGACTCCCCGCGACTTTGACCAGATCATCAGTCCACCGGGTGGGAGGTCGTCCAACACTACGTCCTCCGGTGCGGGGCCGCCACTCGAGAACCTTTCTTCTCTAGCGGTTGTCGGTTCTGCGAGCAATGTGGCCTGCCCATTGCCACTTCAGCTTGCTAACTCTCTGAACTATGTCAGTTACTTTCGTTCTCTTGAAAAAGATTTTATTTTAAAATTCAAAAGAGTCCGTTGGTCATATGAAAAGAATGGCAGATGAAAGAATGAATCTATCGCCGACGTCACGTTTTGTTTGGCACGAACGTACTTTGAGTTTGACATTTATAAGCGGCCCGAAACGAAACGTTCGTGTCAAGACGACGGTGTTCATTCTAACCCCCCTTTTTTTTTTTTTTTCTTGCTTCCTCCTCTTGCTTTACGCTGGGACTATGGGAACACGTTTGTATACTACCACAGTTCCAGCAGCTTGTTCTTGAAAGAACCCATTCTCGAAAATAGTTTTATTATTAGGTATTATAAACCATTACGTCACCCATAAGATTACGCGGCAAATACCGAGTACATCGTCAAAGACCACTAGCAGCAGACATGCTTGTACTTGGTGTCGCGGCCTATTTACGGGGGTTGGAGGAGGGCGTGAGGTATTCTCCTCCGACGCCCGGTTCTACGTCTGCGGATTTCTGAAGTGGCAGAGTTTTCTCTTACTCTTTCCGCAGCCTCCTTTATTGCTATCACTGATTCGCAGTAAGTCAGAACTGCGTCCCATGCCCTCTCACTCTCCACCATAGCTTTAATTACAGCCATTAATGAGAGGTCATCCCCCACAACATCTATGAGTTGCCGTCTCTGTTCAGCCCCGGCCGGGCATTCTTAAAGCGTGTGTGTGGCTGTGTCTTCTCTATATCCACAGTGGTGGCATTGATTAAATTCTTCTCTGCGTGCTATTTGGCACAAATATTTGCCAAAACACCCATGCCCGGTAAGGACCTGGACAAGCCTAAAAGTCAAAGTGCCATGACGCCTATTCAACCACTCCAGGAATACTGGTCTAACTGCCTCAATAGTCATGACCCCAGCCCCAGGAGTCTCAAGTCTTTGCATCCATTTCTCCAGTAAGGACTGTCGACTGCCCCCCTGGATCTGCATAATGACATTTGGCACTCAATACTCTGCTTAATCTCTCTCTCTCTCTGGACTTGGCGTGAATATGTGTATGTATAACTTCTTATTACACATAATTATTGGACATCATGAATACACATTTTTAGGCCAATTTCATTTAAATAAAAGGTGTGTGCGATTCACACGATAGAAGTGAAACTTCAATAAATCAACAGAAGAAAGAGATGAATATATATTTGCGTCTCTTACCTGCAAAAGAATGAGATGAGTATATATTTGTGTCTCTTACCTGCAAAAGAGTGAGATGAATATATATTTGTGTCTCTTACCTGTCGCTTTACCGTTGCACCCGTTTTGAAATCACGATTCTAAAGAAGTTTCAGTTCAAAAACAATTCAACTTTTTAATATACGTAATACTTCTATACGTGTATCGTCATCTGAACAGCTGGACCGATTTTGTTGAAATTTTGTATGTAAATGAATTCCTTTTTTATCGACAGGGTCACAAAACATTCAGCGCTATCATAAGTGCATTGGAAGGAAAGGCAATAGTCAGAGGTGGGCACGTCGCTCACCAAAATGGTAACAGTGAGAACAGTTTTGACCATCACGAGAAGTATCCTCTGTCGGTATTACGCGGACCAAAGGAACATTTACCTCCGGACGTTGATCCGCTGATAAAAGAAGTAAGTTCATTTATTTTATATCTACTAAACCCATGAAAAAGGTATACAAGTAATTGATCAAAGTAGTTGATAAAAACGAATCGTAGTAGACAATCATGGGTTATAAAAAGCAGGTCTCGCCAAACTATCAAAAGTAAATGCATTTATACTAGAAGCTAAAACTAACGAATGAAAAATCACCAGTTTTATGGGGATTTAATATAAAAATCTATATTTATTGTGACAATTAGAAGAGAATGTCACTCCTCATTGACACCGTGCTTTTTTGAAGAATACAGGTCAACTGCTTTACTACCAAGCAGTTCGTAAATCGCCTCTGTGGTAGGTCTTGGATTAGACTTCATGAGGTCCCTAGTTCCGGGTCCGGGTTTCCGGGTTGGGCAAGCAATAAAAATGTAACAAATAAAAACAACGTTGCCCGGGATTGATTAAACGCCTAATTGGCGATAGGTTTGCCACCTATCACATTGTGGTACTTATCGGCTCCGGCTAGTCGTGGGTGCATTGCTTTAAGATAAGGGCTTGAAGATACAGGCGAGGCGTTTATTTGACTGTCACTAACATCGTTTTGTTGAATAGCACCCAATATTATTAATCTATCTAAGATCAGAGATCGTGCTATTTTAGATCAGTTGCCAGGTAACCGAAAGATCTTAGCAACAAAACTCTACAAGGCCTATCTTTATCTGTAGATAGGTTATTAATATTGGCCGTAGATACTTATCCCTACATCCATAATATCGCTGCTTGCTATTGTGTTTTGATCAGGAGAGTAGTGTAGTACAAATTCACACAAGACTGGATTTCCCAAACTCAAACCTTTGTGCCTTCCAAACCCATAAAGATGAGTGAAGAAGGGCCATAGCAGACGTATATATACCAACTCAACTTTTTTGTTGCAGTTATACTTAACCCACGACGACTTCGTAGCGACATTCACAATGCCTTACACAGAGTTTCGCACGCTACCGCCATGGAAACAGAAGGAGTTGAAGAAATCTGTTGGCCTATTTTAAAATATTTGCATAATTGTTTTACTGAAGGTTGTATTATTGTGCAGTAAGCATCGCAAGTATCTAACCCGTTACAATAGTTTCAAGGTACTGGAAGAAGGATATTTGCGTTGCTTACTGTACCAGAATCTCATGACACGAAAATATTCATTTCTATTTTAGTTAAAAGTGTATCGAATATTCGTATCCTGGCTACGATTAAAATAGGTATCCAAATAAAATTATTGAATTTGCAATGTCTAACCAAAAAAAATGTATGCATATTAAAACGCGACAAAACAAAAAAGCCGGTGCGTAGTGAACGAATTGGACTTAACAGAAACCGAAGACCTGATATATCCAGCTCCATACAACACACACACACACACAAAACTAAACAGACTTAGACAATTGCAAATCAAATAATTTTATTTTAATTGTATGTCCGCAAAGTAACGCAAAGAGCGATTCCCACACTTTATTACTGTAAAGGACCAGTAATACATAACATTTTTCATGATGTTCCCTCATAAAGATATTGGTAAGATATTGGTCTCCATGGAATTATACCAAACCAACACCTGCAGAACTCCACTCTCTCTCAACACAGAAATGTAATTGGCCAAATTTTTAACTTTATAAATATTCTCTTGGTGTTTTCCAATATAGCGCTAAAAAACTAGAGATATTTTAAGCTGAATAAGCGCGACCCACCACAATTAATACACACAAGTTTTTTAAATATACACACACATAAAAAACTTTTCTACAATTGGAGATTCGTTTATACATTTCTACGAATTTCTTCGGATTTGTTATTCAACTTGTTACGTAATTGTCCAAACATGAGACAGAGTAGTTCTAGTTCCTTAATAACAGCGTCGCTATAACCGATGTTAGTCTAAGTTCTTGTCGAATTGTTAAGTCAATACTAAAAGCGGTGGGGCACGTCTTTTTAACATTGTGTCACGAGATTTATTATAAGATTATACTAGTGTGATATTTTGATAAATGATATATAATGTTTTGTTATTTTATTTATTAATCCATGTATTTAAAATGTTAACGTAGATTAAGAATTAAAATTTGTTTTGCATTAAAAATAAAACAGTGAGTTTTAAAATGTTATTTTTATTTTTCACAAATGTAGCACTTATTATCTAGGCATTAATTTTATGATAAAATTAATAATAATCTTTACAATATACAAATTCCTAAAAAAATCCATAAAATATTGGTTTATTTAAAACATATGTACATATTATAATAACTATCGATACATATAACATGGTATGCCTAGATGATATGGATGTGGGGCTGTAAAGCTAAGGCACGTGGTATTAGTATTGCGATCGACATATCACCTACATTACAACAGCATTTCAAATCCTAAGCATATCTCGACGAAGATTCACCAATAAACGATAAAACTGGTACCTGACTCGGCTCAGGGTTCTACACAGGGCTCTTTACATGAGAAGCTAGCTAGTTAGGAACTTACTTTCAATTGATAAATAAAATGTTTTTAAATAAATGTCATACGATAAAATAAATAATTTACATAATCATGATTCCCCGATGTCTTTAGACACTGAGCGACACTGAGAGTATTTCAAGGTATCTGTCGACGACGGTACCACCAAAAATACTGCCAAATATGTCACCACCAAAACCTGTTCAAAATTATGCACAGCAAATTCAAAGTTAACCAATAACGAGGCTGATTATACGACAATCATTTTTTATATCAATAGCAGCGATAAAACTTAAAATTTCCAAAATTTCTTTGGCAAATAAAAAAACGGGACACAATGGAATGACGGCACGAAAAATACAAAAGCTGCCCTAACAAAAATACAATTTAAAAAATGCATCTCAAAAATAAGCACTTTAACAACTTAAGTACGCAAATTTGAAATTCGTCTCACAGTACCAACATTGAGATACATCAACAGGGGGCTGATTATGTATCTCAGTGGCAAACACAAAATGGAAAATTGTACATCAAATAGTTGTCAAATGACGTCATTTGTGTTTGCTATCTCTATTGCATTTCTATTAGTCACTGGAGATAGCAAATATATAACACGTCATTTGACAGCTGTTTAATGTACACTTCCATTTTGAGTTGGCAACTGAGATACATAATCAGCACCCAGAGCGTTGTAACTTATACCTAATCTAGAGTAACATAAAAGCGATATCTGGTCAAGCGTCAAGTGTGAACTTGGATCTATATAAAACTAGAATAAACAAAAATCAACATAGCTTAATGGAGGAATGTTAACAGTTTGAGAAGCGCAACAGAGTATAATATAACAAGAACCATTATCAACAAAGTGTAGGCCTACATCATTTTAGCACCACGGGGGTTTATGTGTAGCTTCGGAGCCATCACAGCTATTAGTTTCCGAAATTAATCAATAACATTATATTGCTGTTAATAAAATCTAAAATGTCATGTGTCAAACGAAAGAGCACAATGCAAATCTGATTGCTAATAAAGCGATAAATTTTCTATTACTAGCAAGCGTTAACCTATTAAAACAACTTTTTCAATGTTTTTCTTTTATAAAAATGGTTTAAACGAGACCTTAGTCTATGTCAAAATCGATTGTTAATCGAATCGATTGTAAATCGATTGTTAATCGATTTTTACATGAAACATCAAAAAAGTCTAATTCAAATTAAGGCTAGGATGTTCGAAATTACCAATATTTGATTCAATTTTAAACCATCAAATATGTTTTGTTTTGTTCTTATAAAAATATATAAATTACTAATAATATATAAATGTCATGTTGTTTGTCCGAAATGGACTCCTAAACTACTGAACCGATTTCAATCAAATTTGCACACCGTGTGCAGTCTGATCAAACATATCTATTTATGATAAAAAAAAATACCATCCGAGCTAAGCCGGAACAGGCAGCTAGTAAAAATATATACTTCACTCAAAACATGATAGTTATAATTACGATCGATTATAAAAACGAGTTTTTAACATATTTTCAGGTTTTATCAAAATTACAAATAATTCAGTAAAATTAGATTAGTGACTATTTTGATATTGTTTTATTTCCTTTAACAGTGAATTATGTAATATTTTATAACTAAATTACCGCGCGGTGGTTAATAAGCGCTCGAATATCCTAGCTTTAAGTAATGAGATTTTATGCTTAATGAGATTGTATGTGTGTTTAAGGTAAGATTTGAAAGAAATCTATTCAGTGTCTCTAGGAACGTAACGTTTGCTCCATACCCGTGAGCACCTCATAGATAATTTTCAGGAGGGTAGTTTTTTTTTCACAATTGTCTCACAAAATTTGTACTTTGTCACGGTAATACTTCAATCTTACAAAACTGAACTTCGTATTAAAATAATACAAAACAATTCCCACTATTACACAGCCACCAATGTGTATTTGTATAAGCAGTGTAGGTTTGTACAAAATTTGCATTAGTTTGGCACCTGAATAATATTAACATAAAATTTATAAGAACATTTAATGTTAGTTGTTCCTAGTGTTTATAACCATGTTTCTCAAAAAAACAAGAACATTTTAAGTGCAGTTGTATAAAAAATATTTCTATATTGGTGTTAAAGGTGGAAGCCCTTTTTAATCTACATTAATTAATTTAATAAACGGAATTTAAAAGTAAATTTCACTTGAGCAAATACTGCGAACGAACATTTATGGCACTGTTCTTCGTTAGTTTCATTAAAAAGATTCTACTCTAGTATTGAGTCCCTAAGTTGGCTGCAGTAAATTCGTGTGCATTATTTTTAAGTATATTCTATATCAATTACCAAATTAAAGTGGTACATAATATTTTTTACCAAATTAAAATGGTTTAAAATATTTTTTACTAAATTAAAATGGTATAAAATATTTTTTACCAAATTAAAATATTACAAAATGTTTTACCAAATTAAAATGGTACAAAATATTTTAATTTACAGGTTGTTATCAATATTTAAATTAGGGTTTAAAATATGCATCTTAATTCCCCCGTATATAAAGGTTTGAATATCCGCATTGAACAGTGCTTTGTGTAAAATAAAATTCTAAAAACGTTGTTAATGAGTGACTTTCTAACAAATATTCTTTTAATGATTAATGTCTTTCTGTTGTAAAAAAGATCTTACGTTTTAGTCATTTTTGAAACACGTTGTACTATAAGGTGTTCAATTGACTTAGAAAATCTATCTCAGTCTAGAAAGATACATTTTAGTCGAAAAACCAAACGCTCTAAAATCTAAAACTCTAAATCACGTTATTTTTGCTAATAAACCTTTAAGCAAAATCGCCGCACCAAAAAATGTTACGTAATGTATCGCCAACTCAAACGCAAGCTCAAGTATTATAAATACACAAGCAAAATACAAATAACATAAGTAATATCAACATTATTAATATTTACATATTTTAATTTAATAAAAAAACAATATTTAAAAAATCTTTCTTATTTTAAAGGTGATAACATGTTTTCCGCAATTCAATATATTACATTGTCTGCTACTTTCATTTGATTTATCACCACAGCAACCAATATAACGATATACAAAATTCCAATGTTTTATTTAAAATTCTAGAGAATTTTATTATTTTAAATAATAAAATATCTCTGTAACTTTAAATCATACGTAAACCAATCTCAATGATAATTGGATAATTAAAAAAAAGTTAAATATTGTCAAATTAAAATTTCAATAACCTAAATCGATTTTTTCAGATCTGATTTCGAAAAAATAACCAACAATTAATCATAAGTACACGACGTTAATATCACAGCTGTATGCTGAACAGTTTTGAACAATTTTGGAAAAGGCCTAACATATGAGACTAGTTACTAGACAGTCGATTTATTGCCAATATATATTTCAAACATTGTGTATTACTTAAAATAATTGCAAAGTTGAGACGTCGCCAAGTATATAAACAGCTAGGGGCCACTACAATAAAAAAAACAAGAAAATATATTCCATGTGAATGTTAACTAGCAATAGTGTAATTTCTTATCAATTCAGTCGCATTGTATCAGCGAATATTTTATCTATGACTTATACCGGTGCACCGGTCCGGTGAAGGTCTACCGGCGCAAGCAGCTTTTTACTTCTATCCTTATGTTGACGAACATAAAACACTTACAAAATTGAGGTAAGGGATCTTTAAAAGGCACGTGGTAGTAGAACAAAGTTAAAAATTTGCCAAACAGTCTTATTGCTTTATAGTCGAAGATTTTTTCTAAAAACTTTTTTAAATGTATTTAAAAAACACATACATTTGATTTATATCATTGATAAATTAATAATAATATGTTTTAAAGGTATCGAACTGCCATTAGCCACTAGGACGGATTAAAGACAGCATTTACTACGATATTTTCACAAAAAAAAGTATTTATATTGATGATTTTTAACTCTTTGTATGTATGAAGAGTAATGAATGTGGAGAAAACTAGGCAAGTGTGCAGAATCGTGACATATATCACTCGATACTCTCTACTTAGGGGGTAAGGGAGTTGGCATGAAGATAATTAATTTCTAATTTTGAAAAACACCATAACTAACATCTTTTTGCTTATTTTGGTTCACTGGCTTTTATATGGTATGGTGTAATGCTTTGAATTTTATATGGTACAATTTATAGAACCGTCTTATTAATAAGCTCCAAGTAAAGTATTCAAAGGTTCAACCTGGTATTACAGTTTTTATTACAATATGATAGACTATAATGTCGCTTCACTTTACTCCTACTTTAGTCCATGTCCGTTAATAATTGATTAATAAGACTGGAAGGGTTAATACTTATTATTTTAATTTTATAAGAACAAACAATTAGTATTTTATCAAGCTGATATTATGAGGCATAATGGGACACAGTCAATACCAATAACAGGATGTTTTATTACAGTTTTAGCAGTTTCATCAGTATTAGCTTAGCAGGATACTTGTCTTTCTTGTCATTTATAAACGACGTAAATGAAACATTTCGGTTAGGATACAACGCCAAAAGGAAGTAAAATGCGTTTTGCTTAACAACTAAGTTCGCGTCGACAAGGCTTACTTCAGCGTGAAAATTATAACTACAAAAATACCAAGATAACCCATCAGATCAAAATCTAAAACACAATATTTGGAAGTGTTCTACAATATATACATTAAAAAATCCTCAACTATCACAACATGTTTGAGGATCTACTTGGACTGTAATTGGAAACTATCTTCAGAGTATATTAATGGACTGGTGATGGTAAGCTGCCATTTTCTCTGTACAAATCACTATATTCGTCTGAGTACTACAGCACTAAGTGCAGGACCATTCATGATCATTAGTGATATATTCAGTGTCGTCAGCTCCAAAAGTCCATACATTATTTTGCATATAAACTGACTGTGCCTGTGTAGGGCTCATTCATTATTAATTTTAGTCTGTTGCTATAAGTGATTCTTGTTTTCTTCCTATAGCAATAAGCGTATTATTTTATTTCTTATTTTTATTTCAATGACATTGACAGGCAAACAAGCAGACGGATTTCGTGACATTAAGAAATTTACGGTGCCTCGGGACACTAAAGGTGGTAATGGTGCGTTGCCAACCTAAGGCCGGTAGGTTAGGCCTCGAGTAAAAGTAAACATACCGGCTACCTTATCCTACGGACCCGACGTCAACGGCAAGTGCTGACGTTATGGCGGCAGAAATAGAAAATGTGGTGGTAACAATCCGGGTGAGTCGTTGCGAAACTCTACCACCTAGTCAGATGTCACGGTGTTAGTGACGGTAAGCCTATGCTCGCCTTTAAGAGCTGCCTGGCAGGAAGGCAGACAGATGGTCTATTCTGCAAATGAGCCCAGACCAACACGGAGAAAAAAAATAATGTATGGACTTTTGGAATTGATTGTATTAATCTAAATAATTAGCAAAATAATTGATCTACGCTTAAGTTAATCGTATATTGAGGCCGTAATGCACCAAATCGATCACGTTTAAGAGATTATACCTGTGATTGTATCTTTAATTCTTTACATACGTCATCCGTAACGTCGTATCACTTATTGTATACCTTAGTATAGCTTATATTACTGACTTGTGGATAGGCACGAGACGTAGTTCACTGCCGCGGTAACGAGGCGTTGGCCGGCAGTGTCGAGCTGCGCTGCGACGCGGACATGTACGCCGCCTTTAAGTTTGAACGCATTGAGTCTCTGTAATATAAGAAAATATTACTATATAACACGTTCGAACTTCAAATTATACACATACATACAATTATCTTCACGCGAAGTCATTTACCGTCTAAAGTACCCTAAAGCTAAACCTGATTTTTAGCCGACTCCAAAAATAAAAATATTTTTTCAAATAGACTGTATGTTCTATTTTGTGTTTGTTACCCAACTACTCCACCAATAGCCAACCGATATGGATGGTTCTTTTTTTAAAAGACAGGTCATAATTTCGAGGTGGTAAGTATCACGCCCATATCCCCGAAGAGGAAGGCAGAGGTACAACAAGGGCACCCATGACTAGCCGAAGACACTAAATCCCACAATGTGATAGGTGGTACGCCTATCGCTAACTGAGCACATATCCAATCTCGATCAATTTTTTTTTAGAAAAAATTTGAAGAATCCAATTCTCTTTTTGCTGCCCGACCCAGGATTCGAACCCGGGATCTCATGCAGACAAGTACACCAACTGAACCGCTACACCACAGAGACGATTTTAAGGTGGTCCCATATAAATGTTGACATGATCCGACAAATGCTTTTTGAGTAATATAGTTAAAAATGTATGAATTTTCGCCTACAGCGTAGACCATCCGTGATCCGACTAGTGTATTGTATCTAAAGTAAGAAGTTTTAAATGTATGAATTAAATAAATAATTAGTCTCTGGTAAAATAAAATTCTATATAACCAGTCACCAGTTCACGGGGATTGGACAACAGTCACCAAACGAAAGCGTTCTGTTTTATCATGTACTACGTCTACACATCTTATTAGTTTAACAGAAAATAACTAAATGGCACAATATGAAATTATTTATCCGGGCGAGCATTCGGCATCAGTGAAACACCGACTCTATGTCATGAAAAAAATATTTGAATATTACAGTGTACCATTATGGTTTGAGTGCGAAAGAGTGTCTTAAGTGTTTGTTGACTAAAACTAAACATTTAAATTGAGATATTGATGTTGTTTGAAAGCATATTAGATGTACAATACCAGTTTAAAACAATAATATCCAGTAACTTGTATGCTTTGCTTGTAAAACTCGAAACAAAAAATATATGTGTACGATATTTTTTTTTAATATTTACAATTTTTATCTTTTTTTCGCCATTTACCATTAATTTAAGCTATTTAAAATTTAAATAATTCAAATTCTTTGTTATTTGAACTTTCCGTAAGTGTTTTTTACTTGAAAATAGCTTTAGTAGCTTTTTAGCAGTAATCGTTTTCGTCGAGAAGGCCGAGCGCGCTCGTAATTAATAACATGACACTTAATGCGCGGACAGGTGAGGCGAGTGTCACTCGCAAAGCTTGGACTGGTGAGTGGATAAGTAGTCCTACATCGTTTATATGTGTAGAACGATCAGTATAAATTAGTTTTCGCAAATTTCCGTAAGATTTCAAAATTTGTTTGGCACTTGCGCGTTCCATATTAACCAGTTTCAAGCGGGTCGGTAGGTGGCGGACGACAGCAGAAGCAGCAGCAGCTACAGCAGCATCAGCAGCAGCAGCAGTTACAGCAGTGTTGGGTGTGCGGGGTACCTGGGCGAGAGCCTGTGGTCGGCGGTGTGCGCGGCGCGGTACCCGTGGCGCTGCACGCGGCGCGCGAGGCGGGCGACCCAGCGCCGCTGGTCGGTGGCGGCGGGCGGCAGCAGCAGCAGCAGCAGCAGTTACAGCAGTGTTGGGCGTGCGGGGTACCTGGGCGAGAGCCTGTGGTCGGCGGTGTGCGCGGCGCGGTACCCGTGGCGCTGCACGCGGCGCGCGAGGCGGGCGACCCAGCGCCGCTGGTCGGTGGCGGCGGGCGCCAGCAGCAGCAGCTCGCGCGCGCGGTCCGCGTGCAGCTTGCACGCCGCCACGCCCTCGCCCTCCGTCACGTGCTCCGCGTGGATCTTCGTACGACACCCTACACACAAACATTTATTAGACAAGTGACTTAAAGTTCGACTAATTCAAAGAAAGAACATTATTCAGCATCATTTCTCATTAACCAGATAGCAGCGACAGCAGCGAAATGTTAATTTGGTTAAAAAATTGAATTTAACTGACGAGTTAAATCAAGTCCCTTTTAATTATGACGATAGAATTATTTAAGACGATAAAATTATTTTCTATCACGTAAAGAAGTCGATGTTAAAACCATATAAATTGATAATTTTATTTCCCCTTATAAAATCATAAAATAAATATTTATAATATTGGCGTAGGAAATGGGCGTACAATCATCATTGTCCTAATTTTGACGATATGTTTGCAATTTACTGGCACTACTCACACACTGACTTAAGTAGACCATCAAATTCATTATTGTAAGTTGGGGCAATATCATTAAGCACAGCACAATTATGCTCACTATTACATCCAAATTTATCCTCACACTCATTGACAGACAGAGGAATCGTCTTTTTTTCCTGGAAATCATATTTCCTCAAGGTTTCTTCTTCCTTCCTTCATCTGTTGTCAGCTCTTGACTGTTTGAGGAAGACTGGAGAAGCAAATTCGGTAAACACCTCATGCAATGCAATGCAATTAATTGTCAGTCTCCTACTTAAATATAAATATATATACTCCACCTTTCGGTTTGGTGTTCCGTTATATTTTGGTTCGAGTCCTGTAAGCAACTCTTCAGTTTTAAACCGAAATGCGTTTAAGTGTTAAACAGCAATTACGAATAGATATATTTTAAATCAAATTGGCTGTCCGTAACACTTAGTTTGTAAGCATTAGGAATTTCAAGACGCAGTTCTTGATGTAATATTACGTCCTTTGCTTCGAGTTTTGTTTCTCTTAAACACCTTTTATTTTTTATGTTCACCCAAAGTCTGACTGGTAGAGAATGTTGAACGCATTAGGTTCCCTTTTGTATATATAAGAATAAGTTGAGATACATAATAAATGAATAATTATACTCACGGCGACACTCGTAGGCCTGCGGCGGACGGAACATGTGCCAGAGCGGGCGCGTGCACACCTCGCACGCCGTGGGGATGTGGTACGTGATGCTCACCAGGTCGTGGCCCTTGTGCTGCACCGTGTTACCTGACGGAACGGAACGTTATCGTCAACCATGTGGTGGGCTCCTCGTCATTCAAACCGAGCGATTGAATGAATGAATGAATGAATTAACTCTTTATTGTGCACAATTAAACTGACTAAAAAATGGTACAATTAAGTATTAACAGAAGCACATTGTTATAGTTTATAGTACAAAAAACGTGGTCTTATCGCAAAATCAAGCGATCTCTATCAGACAACCTTATTGTCTGAGGAGATTATATAAACATAGGTGCAGTAGAAGAGAAAGAGATTAAACATACAAAAACTATAACATAAAATTAAAATATTAATAATAACAGTAAGGAGAAAAACAAAACCGAGGGTGCAAAGCAACCCTTATGTAATATACTACTAATATTTTCACCGGTCTATTGAGGTAGACATGCTGATGTGACAGTCAATTCTTAATAAAAGACACATATTATGACTTGCGCTTTACCTATTTTTGGCTATGTGTTGACCATCTTTTATGAGGTTGTAGCTATGCTAGCTCAAGTGTACGATAGGGAAGGTAGTGGTAAAGGGTGGTGTAGGGTATCTTTCAGATAAGTATTGGTACCAATTTGGACGAGCTGCTGCACAGCACTCAACTTTTTAATTCTTACTTCTTTTAATTTAATTATAGTGCAGTACTAGTGGAATATTCCAGCAATTTGAATTATTTGATGTTGATGACAACGGCATAATGTATGTATTATGACGGCTTTTCATAGAGGTTTCCGTTAAAAAGACATCAGAATTCCACATTCTCAAAGGTTTAGGAAAACCTATACTACTGTTCCGTGATAGTATGGTAGGTCGGTAATATGTCGCTGTGGTAGTTTAGTGTTATGATGCTACGATATTATGGTTTTATTGAAGTATGGTTAGAGTAGTACGTTGCTGTGATGTCATAGTGCTATGGCAATATGATGCCATGGTAGAATAGTGCTATGATAGTTTGGTTTTGTGATAGTAATAATATGCTGTAGTAGTATGGTACTATGATTGATAGTGTTGCTATCGTAGTATGGGACCACGGCAGTATGATGTTAAGATAAAATGGTGCTATGATAGTATGGTACTATGGGGCTATGGTATGCTATGGTAGTATGATGGTGTTGTAGTTTTATACTATTGTAGTATAACCCTAGCTTAATTTTCAAACTCTGTATCCCCATATGGTAAAATTTTACAGGAGGAAGAAAAAACTTTTGATTAAATAACTAACAATAAAAAATAGGCAAACAACTTACTATACATTTAAATATTATAAATGCTTATGTTTGTTGTAAATATGATATATTTATACTAGATAGATAAATCTATTTTTTTACTAGATGACATTAAAATCAACATTTTGAAAATTTTGGAGTTCAGGGTTTGAAAATGAAGCCCACGATAAGCTGTGGGAGTGTGGTATTATGGTAGTATGATGGTGCTGTAGTATGGTGGTGTGTAGTGGCGGTACCGGTGTGGTCGGG